>CM022954.1:27064860-27254490 GCA_012931725.1 Litsea cubeba | reverse complement strand
ATTGGACGCTGGGGCTTTTGCCGAGGTGGTCGAAACCCAAGCTTGGTTTGATTCCTCTTTTCGGAAGGGCTTCTTATCCTTCTTATGAGGCTGGTCGCCCTTGTCCTTGTGCCCACTGCCGTGGCTTTCCCAAATCCGAATATCATATTCTTCTCGGGCGATATAACGTTTCACCCTGGAAATCAACGACGGCACGGAGGTTACAGGGTCTCCGGCCAGGTCTTTCCTAAGCTCGTTACCTGGTAACAGAGCATTCTGGAAAGCGAAAATCGCCACTTCGTCTTTAGAGACTTCGATTGGCTATACGTCGCCCATAATCGCTTGGCGAACTGGTAATATTTTCGCCATGCTTCATCTTCAAGGCTAGTATATCAGCATCGGTCTTGAAAACGACACTGTAGGGTTGAGATTTCTTCAAGAAGGAGAGCTGGATCTGCCTCCAACTCGAGATAGATCTCTCTGAGAGGGCGCAAGACCATTTCAGAGGGAGGTCACCCAAACTGGAAGAGAAGATTTTACAGTTAAGGTGCCCCTCGTCTCCCCAAATAGACATCCTATGGGAGAAGTGTCGGAGGTGAGCGGCGGGATCTGAGACTCCATCGTAGAAGACAAATCGCGGAACGGAGAACTTCTTGGGCAGGGGGGTCTCTTTGATCTCCCGAGTGAAGGGAGAAACCCCGAGATCGGCGGGGCCACAAATATCCTGCTAATCTCGGGCGAGTCCGACCATCTCTAAGTTGCGCTGAACCGCCAGCTTGAAGCGCCTGTCGAGCCATTCTTGCTTGTCGTCCTTCTCTAGTGATAGTGTCTCTGACTTTCTCTTCGAATGGCCTCGACTGTGATGGTGTCGAGCTCGACTGTCTCGGCCGTGATGGCTTCAACTATTACTTGAGCCTTCGTCGTGGGCTCGACCGCGCTTTTCATCCAGATAAGTTCTCAAATCCTCGTGGGATGAAGGGATCGCCCTGCTCTGAATGGGCCTGCTTTCACCTTGGAGTCCTAAAGGTTGCCTTAACGAGGTCGCTCCTCCGGCTCTCAGCTGCTGCTGGAGCTGGCGGATTAACTTCTCTTGCTCCTGGATGAGGATGTTCTGAGCCGCGACATCCCCACAGCCAGCGAAGTGACATGGATGGTGGGACTTGCTGACTGCTACGGATTTGTCTCTCTGTGGATGCTCCTGTCGCCGTTCATCTCGCCGGGGAGGCATAACTCCCTCGCCCGGGGATGAATCCTCGACTCGCTCTGGGAATGGAATCTGGACGAAGAGGTGTGCGTCCGGATGCTCTTCGATCGCAGCTGCGCCAGGCCTTGCCTCGGATTGCCTCTGAGGAGGATCGTCCGGCGACGGGCCCGGAGGTGGCGGCAGCTGGAGCATCGCTCTCGAAGATTCTCCGCCCTTCTTAGCTTTCGGAGGCATGATACTTGGGAAGATTGGGTTAATATTTTAAAACAGACGGCGCCAATTGTAAGTGCAAAAAATTATAACTCACAAGATTATGAGGTGCCTGGTAGGACTTATCCAAAGGGCCTGATGGAGATTTGCTGCTAAAATCCCGAAAGGGGAGAAACAGATAGTCAGAGGACCCCGGCCTGGGTGGCGCAAGGCTTTCCGATGCCTAAGTTAGTGTATGAACTAAACAGGGGTAGAAGAGATAAAAAAGAGACAGAATAACGGCTCAAGAGTGGATGTTTATGCATACCTTTGTTATGGAACGTCCTTCTATTTATAGAGGACTCTACCTGATATCTTGGAGTGGGCCCCTAGATTTGATAGGAATGATCTTGTTAGCCCACAAAGTAATAAATGAGGATCCATCATAGCCCACAAAGCATTTATTGCCAATCCGATCAGCCCACATCGCATTAAATGCACGTCATGTTGGGCCCGATCATGTCTCAGATCTTTGGCGATTGAGGTCCCAACGGATCCATCCTCGGGCTCTGTCCTGATTTAGCTACAGCCGCTGGATGCCGCCTTGTCTTGGATTTGGCGAAGATCGTGGACGGCTGGGATGGCCCATCTGTTCCATTGGCACGTGCCCGGGCTCAGCCACGTGGCTGCTGACGTAGCAGAAACGGAGAGGCGATCACAACGCTTCTCAATGGGCAACCCGGCCTCTTTGGCCGAGGTCAGAAGGTGTAGCCGAGATCAAAGTGTGCAGTTGGGGTAGAGCCTGATCTCGGCCAATGTCCCGACACCAACGCCAAGGCGCCCCTTGATGGCACGTAGGCGCGTTTAATTGACATCTTATCGCCGCAATCAACATAATCTCGGTATCTTGAAAATCTCCCCACACAATAGTTAATCCAAACATGGTGGAGTTAGGCTCCTTGCTTCATCACCAAGTGCAACCAAACACAGTATTTACAATTATTATAGTTAACTGACATTGATGCGACTGGAATGTTCTTTCATGCACTTCACTCCATAGTTAATCCAAACACGACGAGGTGATTGATGCGACTGGAATGTTCTTTCATGCACTTCACTCCATAGTTAATCCAAACACGACGAGGTGAAGGCTCCCCACTTCACCACCAGCAACCAAACACGGTTGGGTTTTCACAAGGTCAACTCCACCTGTAAACTCCCACCCACTTTACATTGATTTTACGCTTCACACCCCCATAATTCACTCTACCTGTGACCCAAACACGCCCTTAACTACTACAACACACAATGTTAATATGTAATTATTTATTAAAAAAAATGTCAAAAGTAGTTAGACGGATCTGCGAACCCTTTCCATGTGGCTCAAGCCCGTGCTCCGGATTATTGTGCTAGTTTTTCCTTTAAACAAATACAAACTCTGCTAGACCCACCATATACTTAAGTAAATCCCATAGACACATTCGGGGAAAATTTTGCTCAACACCCACACCTGAATGGCTGAATCCCTGATTATGTCGCATCAGCAGTTCCCCTATAAAAAAGGCCTTGACGTCCAGATGACTCGGACTCGTGTACCTAACTCGCAAGAGTTTTAGCAAGTTTAATGCAGACTATATCAAAGACTCATTCGGCTCAGTGTCCCTTTCCAGTCATCTGATCCAAGTCAACTACTAGAGAAAGCTCTCCTCTCTCTCGCAAGTAGGCTAATAATGCCCATTGACCCACCATGAACGGTCTCGATTACAGAACACAGGACACATCGGCAACGGCCCTCTAAATCGAACGGTCGTCGTTTGCTGAACTTAATTAGAAGAGAGCTCCTCGGTCATCCTATCCAGACGAAAAGGTATTGGAAACCGGAGAGATAGAGTTGCTCGCGAACTCATCCGATGTGGTGGGCCCCACCGTGTCCGCTTCTCCAGTGGAGCCCCCCACCACCACCCCCTCCATCTCCTTAACCACCCTCTTCAACACCCCCAGCACCTCCTTCATCTTCGGCCGCTCGCTCTTGTACGGCCTCACGCATCGGTACGCCACCTTGAACACCTCCATCACCGAGCCCGGGTCCACCCCTGGCCCGAGCCGTGGGTCCGCGATCCTCCAAACGTCTGGCTCCTCTCCTCCCCCGCCCTCCATCATCAGCTCGTGGGCGCTGTACACGATCGACTGGGCCCCACCAGACGGCGTAGGGACCACCGCCCTCATCCCCGATATCAGCTCCAGCAGAACGATCCCGAAGCTGAACACGTCCGTCGCCTCGGACACGTGTCCCTCCAAAAAGCTCTCCGGATCCACGTACCCCCTCGTCCCACGGATCACAGCCGTGGATACGTGGCTGATTTCTGACGGAAGGATCTTCGACACCCCGAAATCGGACAGCTTCGCTGACCCGGACTCGTTCAGCAAGATATTCGTCGGCTTCACGTCTCTGTGCACGACAGCCCCATCCGGAAACTCGTGCAGATACGCCAATCCCTCGGCGATGTCTACGGCGATCTGGACCCGCCTCGGCCACGCCAGCTCGCCGTGATGGAGCGCACGCCCGAGGTTCCCTCCGGACATGTACTCGTACACAAGCACGTGCTCTTTCCTCTGCAGGCAGTATCCAACGAGGGTCGTCAGGTTCCGGTGCCGGAGCTTGGCGAGGATTTCAACCTCCCGATAAAACTCGTCGATTTTCTTCTTTTGACTGATCCGTTTGACCGCCACGTGTTGCCCGCTTGGAAGCTTTCCCAAGTAGACTTTTCCAGCACCTCCCTCTCCCAATACAAGAGACGGATGGAATCCGTTCGTCGCATGCATCAGTTCGCTCTTGCTGAAGATATAGAGGCCTTCAGTTGGGAGCTGAGATTCGATCCTAGCCGTCCGATCTTCAGTAGTGCTTTTGTTTTTCTCCAATGATATCTTCTTCTTCCATCTACGGATGAGAAGGAATACAGTTGCAAATATCGCCACAAATAGAATTCCACTACCAGCAGCTGTCGCGCTGGCGATGACACGTGCTTTGTTGGAGGATCTGCCACGTGGCAGTGTCGTCTTGTTCGTCGTCGTCGTCAAGGGAGGGGAAGGGACGAGATTGCTGGTGCTGAGACTGCCAACGTTATCAAGCACCCGTACCATGCAAAGAGCGTAAGATCTGAACCGTCCGATCTCTGGATCAGAGGACCAAATCCCGATCGTGGTGGCCATCCCGCACGGGACGAACTCTTTGCTTGCGGTGGTTTTCAGGAGCGACATGGTGGAGGCGATGACGGAGTTCTGGCAGGCGGTGCAGGAAGGCTGATCGGAGAGGAGATCCCGGCGGACGTCCGTGCAAAGGTGGATGCCGGAGGAGAGGTTAACGGCGGAGCGGATGGCGGAGACGGTGGAGTACTGGCAGGCGCGCTTGCCGGCGGCGAACTGGTCGGGGTCTCCGTTGAGATTGCATTGGTTGCTGGTGCGAATGAGGGAGGGACGGACGAGGCCGTGGCGGAGGAGGTAGTTGGCGAAGGCGTTGGAGCAGGTGGCGGCAGTGGGGGAGGGGAGGAAGGCGGCGCCGGAGAGGTTGGAGTAGCGGATGGCGGAGAAGATGTAGGCAGCAAATACGTATTGGCAGCAGTTGGTGGGAGGAGCTGAGGAGGAGGAGGAATAGTTGGCGTAGCAGGCGGAGGGGATGAGGATGGATGCGGTGGGGAAGTCGTAGGGGCAGGTGGCGGAGGAGTCGGAGGAGGAGAGGAAGAGTAGGAGAAGAGCAGCTGCTTGGAGGAGGAGCAGAGGAGGTGGTGAAGGGATCGTGCGGCGCATTTTAGCGTGGGATGGAAGGAGATGTGGATGGGAGTGAGGAGATACGGATGGATGAAGATTGGCGATGTGGGTATTTGGAAAATTATAAGTGCAATAATAGTGGTTGACTCTTGCGTGTGATGGTTGATTTTGACCGTTGACCTTAGCGCAGTCATCTCGATTTCGAATCCTCTGTAGCGTGACTGGCTGGCTTCGCGCCGAATAGAGAATTCCCTGGTCATGAAGATTTACATTTTCGCCCAGAGAGGAGTTTTACATTCCTGCCCCTCGTATGATAAAATTGAAATCCTCTCCATTAAAGAGAATTAGCTGATTTTTTCTCTTTTTCATAAGTTAAATACGTCGCATCAAATGATTGAAAAGGGGGCTGCATGAAAGGTCAAACTAGTTTCCTATCGTCATGAAAAAAGGCAGCACATTTAGAATGTATTTGTGCAGAGCCGTAGACTCAAGTTAACATTTAGAATGTATTTGTGCAGAGCCGTGGACTCAAATTTTTTCTTCCGCGGCTCTGGATTTTCGATGGCAATAAGATGGAAAATTTGTTTTGCTCTGGCAAGAAATACGTAGTGAACCTACAAAAACCCGACATTCTTTTCGTTGCACCAAATAAGAGAAAGAAGGCACTATTATTGCACCATGCTTCTGCTGAAACATCCCTTGTACAAATAGACCCTTAGCAATGGGTGCGGAATTCTTAAAGAATCCACATATATGAGGATTCTTTGTATAAAATGAGTAAAATTAGCTTTGGGGTGCATAAATCCGTGTCAGTGAGGATTTTTCAAATCGTACGGGGGAGGTCTGACTTGAAAATTTTCAAAACTTAGATTGTTCATTGGCCCAAGTCTTTTTTTTTCATTTATAATTACCAAACGTGAGTTGTAGAGCAGATACATTTTAAAATAGGATTTGGTTGCCAAACGTGACCTAAAAGAAAGGTTGAGGTGAAAGAGTGCAACTCCAAAATAGGTCCCACCTATTAAGAATCCAACCTTTCAAAATGAATATATTCCCCATTCATGGAATAAATACAAATGTAACTCTAATGAAACTTGGTCCCACCATAAAATTGATAATATTGTGATCAACATAATCGTTAATCACATTATTCATAATCGGATCAATCTTACAATATGACCATCTATTATTAGAATATAATTTAGAGAGTTTAATATAAGGGGATGGGTGATCACTTTTATCCTGCTCGCATTTGAAAAGATAGGCCTACCTATAGAGTTGGGAACATAATTATTAATTTCGTACCGTTTTCAGCCGAAATGGTCGAAATTTTTCGTTTTGGTCAAGTGGCCGAAATTTTTGGTTTGAATTTCGGTCAATCTCGGCCAAAACTCAAGATTTCAGCCGAAATTCGGGATTTCGACCGAAATGGAATTTTACACAATTAAATTTTTATTTTTTACTTTTTTTACACACATATTTTTTATTTCTTTCCAGAGAAAATACTATAATAGATTAAATCTATATTTATTACTTTTTTTTTACTTTTTTACGCATGGGAGATTCTCCTATGAGAGCATCTCTCACCTTACTATGAGAGATAAAGGTGGGAGCCCTCATATTTAAGTTGTTGGCATTGGATATAGATGTGAGGGCCCCCACCTTATCTCTCATAGTAAGGTGAGAGATGCTCCCATAGGAGCACCTCCCTTTACAGATATATATATGTATATATATTATGTTATATTTTCTTAGAAATGTAATTCCGAAAAGTTTCGCCGAAATACCGAATTGGCCAAAACTTTTCATTTTACAAGCCAGAGTGAAATGAGGTCCGAAACGATATTAACAACTATGGTTGGGAGGGTATTTCATTTGGAGTGGCTCTTAGCTCTTATTTAATCAGTGGACTTCCTGTAGAGTTGCTCTTTTAACTCTTGAATTCAGAGGATGAGGGCGTAAAGACTTAGCTGACAAGTTATGGAGTTTGCCGAAACTCCAATCACCTATATGGGACCAACTTATGCATTATCAATAATATTCTTTAATTATTGATTAATTGTCTATTAATTTATTGGGTAAGATCATCTTTTTTTTTTTAAGATTTCTTTATTTATTTATTTTAGAAAGAAGTTCAAAATTAACAGAAGCAACAAACAAACAACAAGCGCACAGCCACGAAAACATCACCCAAAATTTTTTTTCTATCCAGCACCCAAAAATCATTCGACCCTGGACCACAAGCCACCAAAACCTGCCAGGCCCCACTTAGCTGGGTAGTGGGGCTAACACATTAAACTTTCTAGGAATATAAAAGGCTCCAACTGAATTGAACTGGGAGGAGCAAGTTTGGAGCTTGCTAATAATGGAGCGGATCTGCCAATCATATTTGCCTTTTAAGGGCATCCAAGTACAAAATGATTCTTAAATGCTCACAATCTCTAATCAATCTCAAGGCAAAAGGAGTCGACCTCAGTTCAGCCTCTTTAGCGAAGAGGACTCTTGGCCCGTTAGTTGCACTTGCAATGACATGCAACAGAACCATTATGAAATATTGCAAAACCAAAGGTTGATTGGCCGATGGACACCAGTAAGGCTGTCACGACCCGGTCCCGATATCTGATCACTTCGGACAAACCCCGTGTCATAACCTCATACTTACTCCCGTAAACTCTGAATTAACATTAAGTTAAAACGAAATCCACAAGGGATATCAATCACATGAACCCGTCAATTGTATAAAATTTGCTGAAATTATACATTGACGAATTATTCGTATAACAAGAGTCCTTTACAAAAAGTAAAGTTCAGTTTATACATTTACTATTCTAATCAAGTCAACCAGTACACATTTAAATACAATGCAGGGACATCTATTCACATCTCGAAATAATTAATACAAAAACTATTTCCAAATATTCCAAATGTTTCAAGTCCATCTCTTATTCGCATTCAGATCTAAGTACATTCGATCAAACCTCCTGGAGGTATCGGATGGACCTCCTCCGCTGGCGGCGCGGGCTCAACAAGACCGGCACAGGCAACTTGGCCCGTGATGTCATCAATAACACCGTGAACACGACGGTTCAACAATGTATATAAAATTCTATGATAATTCATATTATCAACAAATGAGAATCCGTCAATTCATCATTTAACAATTCTACATAATTCAATACGAATAACAATAATTCATACAATAAGTCAAGTAATATCATTAGATTGATACTACTATGACAACCATTTCATTTCAACTAAGTTCTTCCAATGGAAGCAATACGGTGTATTGGTAATTATAAATACTAGTTAGTTATTCACTTTCTATTACGTAGCTTGTGTGGCTTGTCAAATGGGTGGAATTTGTCAGTGTCTTGATCAGATATCACTAACCTTTCACGAGGCACCAGAACACCTCAATCTTCTACTGCAGCATGAATTATTCATTCATTCATTAACATTACGTTGTTCCCTTTGGTAACTGTCCATTTAATTCATTAATTCAGTACATTATGTCATTGTAGCGCAATATTGAGCTTAAGTGCGGAAATCAAATCTAATTCTATTCATATGTCTAAACCAATCAAATGAATGAAATCCTCGTTACGCAATGCACGTGTTATTTTTAATGAACATCACTTTATAGATTTAAATTGTGCATTCGGGGAATTTAATTTACACCTATGAAGGCTTAGACATTAACAAAGACCCGCCTTTATAAATTAAGCTTTAAAATAGGAAAATCAGAATTAAATATGAAAATCCCTCAAGTTCGGTCACCACTTCGGTCGGTGGTCGGTTGACCGACAAGCCTAGTTCGGCTAACCGAAGCCAGTTCGGTTCATTTTCTAGAACCTTGCATTTTCTCTAAAAATTATGATAATTAAGTTCGGACAATATGTCGGTCGACCGGCTCACTCGGTCAGCACCTCGGTCACCATCTCGGTCAACCATGGTCCATATTTCAAAAATCTCAGAATTTACGACACTTTCGGGGTTGTCAGTTGGCTTGTCGGTTGACCATCGGTCAGCCGAACTCACCATTTCGGCTAACCGAACTAAGTTCCGTCAGCTTTCCAGAAGCTAGTTTTCTTCTGCATTTTCATCAGGGAAGTTCGGTTCAGTATCAGTCAGCTGTCGGTCAGCTTTCCAGAGGCTGAACCATACTGAAAAATCACTCCAGACCAATTCGGTCAGCTTGTCGGTCAAGTGTCGGTTGACCGACATGCGCCTAGAAGTTCAGTTTTGAGCTTCAAAATTTCTGAAGCTAAAATTCTGGATTTGGGCCAAATGAGTTCTAACAACTCTAAAACACTATAAATCATAAGAAAACATATGTACTTGCCTTGTTTGAAGATAATTGAAGAAAAACCTCTTGTTTAGCTTGAGCTTTTAAGATCAATTCCCAATTCAAAGTCTTCTTTCAAGCTCCAATTCCAAAGAAAATTGAATACAAGTTGAGGAAGAAGATGAAGAGTATGAAAGCTTTTCAAAAACACTTGCTAAGTCCTTGCTTGATGCTTGATTGGGAGAGAATGAAATAAAGAATAGAAAATAGGAGAAGAGGGAGGCTAGGGTTTGTAAAAAGGATTCAATGAAGTCCTCTTAGCTTATCTAAGCTAAGAATTTTCATTGAGCCCTCCACCTCCATAATTCATTTCAATTTAAGTCAAATGACCCGTCATTTGACTAGTTTCTCGTCGAACGGGTTCGAATCTTTTATGAAAATTAACGTACTCGTCGAGATACGTATGTTGGAATCAAGAGTTTCCGTATTCGACGAAATACGTAAAAATTCGTATTTACATAAAAGTCCCTCATTTTCATGTTTGAGTCCCAATTTCCATCCATTTCACTTAACGAGTTTATTATCATTCCATTAAGCTTAATTCATTCATTTTACGCTAATTCCATTGTATTTGATCAATTTCCATCATTAGCCTAATTAAACACGGTTAATTAGCTTTAAGTGTAATCAATTAGAGTTAATCTCAATTAACTCGGGACGGGTTCTTACAACTCTCTAAAACTTTTAGAATCATTCATTCCTCCGAATGCAATAAAAATTAATGAAAACCAAGTAAATAAATTGTGATTTCAAATGTACCTGTACAAATAGCTCGGGATACGTACTTTCGAGCCATTTGTTCTTCAAGCTCTCATGTAGCTTCACTTGGTCCATGATGTGCCCAAAGCACCTTGACCCATCTTATCGTCCATATACGCAGACCCGCCTCCTTGGTATCAATGATCTGAGTTATCTTCTCAACATATGTGGTGTTTGGCAACACTTCGATCTCTTCGTGACGAATTATATGTGAAGGATCTGCTACATACTTCCGAAACATAGATACATGGAATACATATTGGATACCGGAGAGCTCTGCTGGTAAGTCAAGACGATGGGCTATATTTCCAATTCGACTCTTGACCTTGAAAGGTCTAATGAATCTCGGAGAAAGCTTCCCTTTCTGACCGAATTAGATAGTGCCTTTCATCGGTGAAGTCTTCAAAAAGACTAAATCATCAACGGCGAGCTCTAGATCACATCGACGATTATCAGCATTGCTCTTCTGCCTCGATCTAGCAATCTTCAACCGTTCTTGTATTCTCTGTACTTTCTCTACGGTCTCAGCAATGATCGTAGGACCGTGGATACTTTGAGTTCCAACCTCTTCCCAGCTCATTGGAGTCCTACATCTCCGACCGTACAAAGCTTCAAATGGTGCCATTTCATTGCTGGAGTGGTAGCTGTTGTTGTACGCAAATTCACACAATGCCAAATGCTCATCCCAATCACTCTTGAAATCAACTACACTGGCACAAATCAAGTCTTCTAACGTCTGGATAATCCGTTCTGATTGTCCGTCAGTCTGTGGATGATAAGCAGTACTAAACTGAAGTCTAGTACCCATTGAATTCTAAAAGGACTGCCAGAATGCGCAAACAAATTGACTATCTCGGTTGGAGACAATTGAGATCGGTGTTCCATGCAATAGAGTCACTTCTCTGACGAATAATCTGTACATATCACTGAATCCAATATCTTTCTTAATTGGAAGGAAGTGTGCGGATTTTGTAAGATGATCCACAATCACCCATATGACATCGTGTTGTTTCCTCGTCCTTGGCAAACCAGATACAAAGTCCATTGTGAGATGTTCCCACTTCCATTTAAAAGTATGCAGTGGATGAAGTAGTCCTGGCGGTTTCCGGTGCTCAAACTTCACAAGCTGACAAGTCAAACAGGAAGTGACATAATCGGCTATTTCCTGCTTCATATTGTTCCACCAAAACCTATCCTTGATATTTCTATACATCTTCATGCTTCCAAGATGCATAGAGTATCGAGTGTGATGTGCTTCAAGCATCATTGTTTGCTTTAAATCATCTTGTACTGGTATACATAATCTGTCTCTGAAGTACAGAACCCCTTCTACCAACACAAAGTCTGGTCTTGTTGCAATGTTGTCTTCGATCTTAACAAATTCCGGATCGTCGAACTGTCTATCCTTAATCTGTTGGACAAGCGTCGGTTCGAACACAAACATCGCTGCAATCATCATCTTGCCGTCCACTAATTCAATGGACACATCCGTGCCCTTGAAATAATCAAGCTGGTTCCATCCATGCTTTAGTGATTCCAAGTCAGCAGTTTTCGACTCAAGGCATCAGCTACGACATTACCATTTCCAAGCACATATGTGAATGAAAAGTCATTGTCTTTGATCAGCTCTAAGCAGCGACGTTTCCTCAGGTTGATATCCTTCTGAGTGAACAAGTACTGGAGGCTCCTGTGATCGCAACGGACTTCGAAAGTCTCACCGTACAAGTAATGCCTTCATTGCTTCAATGCGAATACAACCGCCGCGAGCTCTAAGTCATGAGTAGAGTAGTTCTTCTCATGCTCCTTTAATTGACACGATCCGTAGACAATAACCCTACCTCTTTGCATCAATACACAACCCAATTCAATACCCGAGGTGTCTGAGTAAATCTCAAATCCTCCTCTTCCTTCGGATAAGACCAAGATTGGGGCTGAAATCAACTTATGCTTCAAGGTTTGGAAATTGAACTCACATGCATCATTCCATTGGAATGGAATATTCTTCTGAGTCAGTTTTGTTAGTGGAGCTGCTATCTTTGAGAAGTCCTTGACGAATCTTCTGTAATGGCTTGCCAACCCTAAGAAGCTTTGAATCTCTGGTACATTTTTTGGACTCTACCAATTGGTTATCGCTTCAATCTTAGCTGAATCAACAGCCAACCCATCTCCGATAATTACATGACCCAGAAATGCAACCTGTTGCAACCAAAAGTCGCATTTCTTGAGGTTTGCATATAACTGGTTCTCCCGCAGTATTTGTAGAGCTGTTCTCAAATGCTGTGAATGTCTCAACTCTGTCTTCGAGTATACTAGGATGTCATCTATGAAGATCACGACAAACTGATCCAGGTAGGAAGCAAACACTCTGTTCATTAATGCCATAAACACTATAGGTGCATTGGTTAGACCAAAAGGCATCACTAGGAATTCATAGCGACCATAACGAGTCCTGAATGCAGTCTTCTATGTATCTTGATCTTTGAGTCGATTCTAATGATATCTAGATCGAAGAATCGAAGATCAATATTGAAAAAGTATGTCGCACCTTGGAGTTGATCAAGCAACTCATCGATCCTAGGCAGAGGATATTTATTCTTGATAGTCATCTGATTTATCTGCCTATAATCGATACACATTCTGAGGGTGCCATCCTTCTTCTTCACAAACAGTACAGGCGCTCCCCAGGTTGAGACACTAGGTCTTATAAAACTCTTATAAAGCAAATCATGCTCTAGTAGTCCTCTAGCATAATTCAGTCCGGTGAGCTTTACTACAAGTCTCATAGACTGGCCTATTCTCCTGTCTGTCATTCTTATTATTCCTAGGAATGAATATGTCTTTCTTTTGCCTCTTGTCTCTGGATCGTCCTCCTTTTTTTAAACCATGAATCACCACTTCTCTTGGTGTTCACAACCTCATTCTCTCGTTGAATTTCTTTAGCTGTATATGCCCTATCAACGGCATCATCAAATGCAGCAGGCCCCTGTCCAGCCACTACGATTACCTTGTACTCTGGGTTCAACCCAGTGATGAACCTCTTGATCTTTTTAGCTTATGTATCTACTAAGTCAGTAGCATACTTGGATAGCTTGAGAAAGGTGTCCACATACGCAGACACGGTCAGTTGACATTGTTTCAAATTAAGAAACTCTGCTTCCTTCTGTTGTCGTACATGTTCAGGTACAAACTTTTCTTTGAAATTGTGTTTTGAAAGTTTCCCAGATTCCCTCTCCTGGCGTGACTTTGAATGTCTCCTTGACACTCTTCCACAATGTGTTCGCTGACCCCCTGAGCATAATAGAGGTCAGCAACACTCTCTGCTTACGAGTACAGATGATTGTGTCACACACATCTTCAATGTGCTCTAGCCATTCGTCAGCCTGCTTCACATTCTCTGTACCTTGGAACTCAGTGGCTCCACTCTTGTGGTACTTTTCGAAAATGATATTAGGATCAATCTTTTTATGATGCACTACCACCTGGTTCTCAATATGCTGTGGTGGAACAGGTGAATTTGCATGTAAGCCTGCATCTGGCTCTGAGTTTCCGTTATTGTAGCCATTCAGTCTTGCATAGCCAATTGAGCTTCTTGACTCTTGGCTACCTGCTCATTACTTATGGCTAACTGGGCTTGTATGCCCATTTGTGCCTCATGGCTTCGAGCTAACTGCTTTAGTATAGCAGTAAACCTAGTATCAGCATTAGACATAGGAGGAGGTGTGACTGCTACGAAGTCATCATGCCATGATGCCGATCCAGAAGCCATACTGTAAACAATACAGAAGGTAAGATATATATATATCTACACTTCCATCAATATCAATCACATTTAGTGAAAGCAATAAACACAAATCCGAAGTGGATTTATTACGAAACGGATTTGTTACGAAACGTACCGTTCCTCACTTCGATCTTTAATTGCTAAGTCTTTTAAAGTTTCTACCTTAGCTTCTTAACCTAAGCTCTGATACCATACAATAAGTATGTCACGACCCGGTCCCGAGATCTGATCACTTCGGATGAACCCTGAGTCGTAACCTCATACTTACTCCCGTAAACTCCAAATTAACATTAAGTTAAAATGAAATCCACAAGGAATATCAATTACATGAACCTGTCAATTGTATAAAATTTACGGAAAATATATATTGACGAATTATTCGTATAACAAGAGTCCTTTACAAAAAGTAAAGCTCAGTTTATACATTTACTATTCTAATCAAGTCAACCACTGCGCATTTAAATACAATCCAGGGGACATCTATTCACATCTCGAAATTATTAATACAAAAACTATTTCCAAATATTCCAAATGTTTCAAGTCCATCTCTCACTCGCACTCAGATCTAAGTCCATTCGATCAAACCTCCTGGAGGTATCGGATAAGTCTCCTCCGCTGGCGGCACGGCCTATACAAGACCGGCACGGGCAACTTGGCCAGCGATGTCATCAATAACACCGTGAACACGACGGTTCAACAATGTACATACAATTCTATGATAATTTATATTATCAACATATGAGAGTCCGTCAATTCATCATTTAACAATTCTAATTAATTCAATACGAATAACAATAATTCATACAATAAGTCAAGTAATATCATTAGATTGATACTACTATGACAACCATTTCATTTCAACTAAGTTCTTCCAATGGAAGCAATACGGTGTATTCGTAATTATAAATACTAGTTAGTTATTCCCTTTCTATTACGTAGCTTGTCAAATGGGTGGAATTTGTCAGTGTCTTGATCAGAGATCACTAACCTTTCACGAGGCTCCAAAACACCTCAATCTTCTACTGTAGCAGGAATTATTCATTCATTCATTAACATTATGTCTTCTACTGTCCATTTAATTCATTAATTCAGTACATTATGTCATTGTAGCGCAATATTGAGCTTAAGTGCGGAAATCAAATCTAATTCTATTCATATGTCTAAACCAATCAAATGAGTGAAATCCTCGTTACGCAATGCATGTGTTATTTTTAATGAACATCACTTTATAGATTTAAATTGTGCATTCGGGGAACTTAATTTACACCTATGAAGGCTTAGACATTAACAAAGACCCGCCTTTATAAATTAGGCTTTAAAACAGGAAAATCAGAATTAAATATGAAATTCCCTCAAGTTCGGTCACCACTTCGGTCGGCTGTTGGTTGACCGACAAGCCCAGTTCGGCTAACCGAAGCCAGTTCGGTTTACTTTCTAGAACCTTGCATTTTCTCTAAAAATTATGATAATTAAGTTCGGCCAATATGTCGGTCGACCGACTGACTAGGTCAACACCTCGGTCACCATCTCGGTCAACCATGGTCCATATTCAGAAATCTCAGAATTTCTGACACTTTCGGGGTTGTAAGTTGGCTTGTCGGTTGACCCTCGGTCAGCCGAACTCACCATTTCGGCTAACCGAACTAAGTTCGGTTAGCTTTCTAGAAGCTAGTTTTCTTCTGCATTTTCATCAAGGAAGTTCGATTCAGTATCAGTCAGCTGTCGGTCAGCTTTCCAGAGGATGAACCATACTAAAAAATCACTCCAGACCAATTTGGTCAGCTTGTCGGTCAAGTGTCGGATGACCGACATGCGCCCAGAAGTTCAGTTTTGAGCTTCAAAATTTTTGAAGCTAAAATTCAGGATTTGGGCCAAATGAGTTCTATCAACTCTAAAACACTATAAATCATAAGAAAACATATGTACTTGCCTTGTTTGAAGATAATTGAAGAAAAACCTCTTGTTTAGCTTGAGCTTTTAAGATCAAATCCCCAATTCAAAGTCTTCTTTCAAGCTCCAATTCCAAAGAAAATTGAATACAAGTTGAGGAAGAAGATGAAGAGTATGAAAGCTCTTCAAAAACACTTGCTAAGTCCTTGCTTGATGCTTGATTGGGAGAGAATGAAATAAAGAATAGAAAACAGGAGAAGAGGGAGGCTAGGGTTTGTAAAAAGGATTCAATGAAGTCCTCTTAGCTTATATAAGCTAAGAATTTCCATTGAGCCCTCCACCTCCATAATTCATTTCAATCTAAGTCAAATGACCCGTCATTTGACTAGTTTCTCGTTGAACGGGTTCGAATCTTTTATGAAACTTAACGTATTCGTCGAGATACGCATGTTGGTATCAAGAGTTTGCGTATTCGACGAAATACGTAAAAATCTGTATTTACATTAAAGTCCATCATTTTCATGTTTGTGTCCCAATTTCCATCCAATTCACTTAACGAATTTATTATCATTCCATTAAGCTTAATTCATTCATTTTAAGCTAATTCCATTGTATTTGTCAAATTTCTATCATTAGCCAAATTAAACACGATTAATGAGCCTTAAGTGTAATAAATTAGAGTTAATCTCAATTAACTCGGGATGAGGTCTTACAAAGGCTGCATCACTAAAAAATAGGTTAGCATTCTCTAGATCCCATACTTGAAGATGGGGGAGTTGGAATGGAATGAGCCCATTTGGTTGAGTTGAGGTAATTCTGGGAGGAAGGGTCATGCTATTAGTCTCATTTCCCTTAAATATAGTCTCATTTCTCACCCTCCAAATGTTCCACCGAATCACAATGGATAGAAAAAGGTATCCAGCTTCCTAGAGCGAATTTCACCCGATGTTTGTTTTCTTTTTCCACAACCCCCACCAGTCAATCATATCCGAATGATGGACGTTATGGGTTAAACACACCCAAATGAGATCCGAACTAAATTGCTCGGGTGAACTCGCACCGGATGAAGATCTCTGAATCCAATGTGAGCTTCACTTGCTAATAGCTACTAGTATGATTAGTAAGCCCAAAACGAATAGTCACTCATCTATGGACAAATATCCATCTATGTCTCATGTTCTAACTCATCTTCCTCAATATATTTGGGGAATGTGATTTTGAGAATTTCAACTATTTTATTTATTGATGCCACTTATAACCCCTCTTCTGGTAATTAGCATTCGGTTTTGTAATGTTGCATAATGGTTCCGTTATAGCTGCAGGTGCCACCAAGGGGCTAAGAACATTTTCCATTAAGAAGGCTAAATTGAGGTCAGCTCTTTTTGCACCGAAGGCAGTTCTAGGATGCGAGCTTTCAAGAATTCTTTTGTGCATGGATTCTTTAGAAGTTGTGAAAGCTTTTACAACAGTTTTTATTGGAGGATCCAAATATTAATCTAAGGTATCCTTACCAGTAGTTATCTTTTCGAGTCTTTAAAAGCATATTACATTCTTAGGAAACTTAATATGGTGGTCCATCATTTTGCCAAATGGGGTCAAGCGGGTCTTAGCTATCTGGAGGCTAGGGACCCCGATCAGTTGAGTTAATTCTTGCTGTCAGTTTTTGGGTTGGTTGGGCTAGTGTTTGCTACTTTTTTATTCGTTGCTTATATCTTTTTATTTGATTAATAGATCTTCATCTCTTACCAAAAGAGGAAAAAAATGAAAAAAAAACCTAACAAGATTGCAAACTTGATACTTTTGTTGTTGGAGATGCATTATGTACTCAAGCTCTTGTTAATGACTAGAGAGATCACAATTGCAATTGAATTATGCATCCTGATGCACGAATCCATTGACATCGACAATTAAACGGAAGTAATACATCAAGCGATTCAATGGTGGCGTGTGCGGCGACTTCCAAATGTTAAATGATAGCTACTAACTCGGTCAAAACAAGGAATAAATATCCCAGGATCAACTGTGCTTAGTCAGACATTACTCATCACGGATTGGACAGTGGTTCTCACTCCTCACGTTGGAAGTCCTTTCCTAGACTACTGGTGCTAAAAAACAAAAAAAGACCAATCAGTCATGTTAAATGTAGTATTCGATCTAATCTGTGGTCAGTTCTCTTTGAGACCCCAATATGCACGTTTGTCGGCTGCCACAGCAAACCCCACCGTAGATCTGAATCTTTACAATAAGATCCGACTAAAATGTTGTTAACCCACAGCAGTGTGCATTAAGACCCATATACCTAATGTGAGATTCCAGGCCCCTTCCAAAAGTGAGAAGTTTGGTTCTATAATAAATAGTCTTTTTGTTTAAAACATAAATAAGCTTAGGTAGAGTAGTTTCCTTGTTGTAGTCGAAAAACCTGGATATGCTTAGATTTTTTTTTGTCCTTTTTATATTCTTGGGTGCTCTGTTTTTGCCTTCTTATAGAGATAGATGTCTGATGTCTCCCTCAATTATGTGGACTTCAAAAACATTTCAATAGGCTTTTTTAGAAGGACTTTTGAACCGTTTTCTCAGTTCCATCTAATGTGATTGGCATTTTTACTTCAAAAAGTCTATATGTACTAACTCATTGAGTTACTCCATGGACTAACCCTATGATACCCGTAGAAATATCATGTGTCATTGATTTAGTCCATGTAGCATAACTGTCACCATTTATCCTCCCTCTAGGGTGAGAATTTAAAAGTCATTCCGGAGAGCAATTTAGAATGTCTGCATCTTTTTGATAAATCATCCACTGACTGATGAATCAATTCATTGAAGACGCTAAGGTGCCTTTAGCCATTTATTTTTTGTAGGGCCTGTTTATTTTGTGTAGCAAATGAGTACAAGTGAAACACATTTCACCATTTGTTATTTTCACATATCCTCACATGTGTACTTGTTTACATCTAATGTTTCACCGTCATTTACTATTTTTCATAAATTTCTCAAAATCTATAATGAATCAAGGGATAAGATCTGACCCATTGGGGCTTTTTTAAGTGGATGAACAGTTCGGATCATTAAAATGGGGCCCATAGAAAATATCTAAGGGTCTAGAGTTTTTCTCAAATTTGAGAATCCATGCTCTATCAAGCCTTCAAATCCCCACAACCCTCACCCCCGTTGTTTTGGGTATTCCAAATCCCCCTCGCTGTTTTGGGTATTCCAAAGAGGATGAACAATTTTGATCTTGATTAACGTGCCGACAAAGTCCAATTATTTTTTATAAAAATCGAGCTGCCTTCACAACATGAAATACACTATAGCATCAATGTATGCATCCAATGGTCCTACATTTTTCCATAAATTTCTCGAAATTCATGTTGAACCAGAACTTGAAACTTGACCCGTAGTTGTTTTTGGCCTTCTAAAGAGGATCAACGTTCAAATTATGAAGGACCCATAGAAGTCCAGAAATGCATATCTAATGGTGTGGGCATTTGCATAAATATCTTGCAATCCACAACGAATTAATGAATGTACTTTCACCTGTCGAATGTTTTTAACATTTTGAAGAAGATAAATGCTTTCAATCATAATTTAGTCCCCATAAAAATATTAAAACTGAAAACATGGAAGATTAAAATCATTATTTCTTCACACGGTAGCGCATTCCTCTTGCATTTACACGTTAGCTGTTCATTCGATGATCACTCAGCCACATGTGAAAGTTTTGGGGCAAAAAAGACCTCATTTTCACACCTTGTTTACGCATGTGATGCATAAATGAGTACAGACAAATTTGACTGATGCGTAACCATTATGCATGATCACCATTTGCATATGCAACTGTGTGCAAAAAAGTGACCCCACATGAAAAGTGAAACAAGGAACAATGAGAAATGAATACGAACCATCAGCCCTAGTAATTCAATGCCTAGATATAGGTCAAAGTCGCATCTATATCTCCTTTATAACCTAAACCTATTGGCTCTTTAATAATACTTCTGTGGTTCTCTTTTCACCGTGAAATCCCTCTCTATTTTACGCAAACAAACATTTGGATTCTGAGCATTGATTGTGTCATTTCTCTCAGTTTTCCACACTTGGCAGAAAACTTTGAAGAAAAAATACCGAATAATTTTAAGTTGGTTCACATCATATATACGTAAAACCTACTCTGCGAAATAATTTTAAATTGAGTATCAATTGTTTGACTAAGAGTCTGTTAGAAAGAAAATCGTAATGACATGATTATTTCACGGGTTTTACCTCCTGTTAGAAGTGTTGCACCGTTTCTATTACCATCTTAATTCTTAAAGAAAAACTTCTCCTAATCCATGATACAAAACTTTCAACCTACCATCATTAGTTTCATGGAATTAGCCCCTTACTTTTGTATACAGTCAGGAAATGAGAGAGGAGAAGAAACCCAGACTTTACTTTCATCAAAGTGAACTTTTTGGAGTGATTGGAGGTTGGGAATCCAAACTTAAATAAAGGGACTGGGCTTGGTGGACCAAAATCAAGCGAAAACACACAGACACATAAAGATCCAAGTGGCCAACCTATATATTAAATTTGAAGTCAATGAAATACCTCTAATTTATTCATCAACGGTTTACAAGTTCAACTGCTTTGTATAAATAATAAAATTGGCTCTCAATCCAACAGTTCAATTCATTTGGATCTATCAAAATCCAATGGGACTCGTGTAAGTAGGAGGGGTGGTTTTGGATGGTTTGCTTGGATGGACTAGCTGGTGGCCGCATAAGATGGCTTGTACCATAAGACTGTAAGAAAAGCTTGTACATGCATTTCTCATATATAGGGGACTGTTCATATGCATCTTTCCCTCACCATAGAGTGAGGGACACTCCCCTTTTTGCACATGAAAAGTGCATTTTGTACCTCACCCTATGTACTTCAAAAGTACATTTTGTACTAGGAAACTTTCAAAAACGGAAGTGTCCCTCATCCTATGGTGAGGGAAAGATGCATATGAATGTTCCCCCTCATATATATATTAGTGATTCCCCGTACCTGAAGGCACGGCAAACCACGTTCTGAGCACAACTAAATCTAATTACTCTTCTTTTGACCACTTAAAAACTAACCTGAATTTTGGCACCCTATGAGGGGTAATTCGGTCCACCCTATTTAACGATCGATGTCTTAATTAGGTCTTGAGTCAAAGATCACCTATTATTCCTGGACCTCTGATTGCCCTAGGAATCGGCTCATTGCAATCTGTTCGTCAAGGGCTTTCCGTCTATATAAAGAATTTCGAAATCCAACAGGCGGATCAAAAATCATAATAGCAGGTCCCACACCCCTGGGGTGCCCACCTGAAAAATCACCTATCACTTCTAGACCCCTGATCGCCCCGAAAGTTGGCTCATCGCGATCTACTCATCAAGGGCTTTCCATCTATATATAGAACTTTGAAATCCGACGGACAGATCAAAATCTGAGAAACCTGGTTCCCAGTGATTATTGCCAAACCGACCTCACTGCAGCCCACCTTTTGAGCCCAAAACCTAAAGGCTGTCATGCACGCATGGTAGTGAGACAGAGAATCTGCATTGTGGAATATAAAACCTGAAGCAAACTCCATTATTAATCACCACAGATAACTCAGGCTTGAAGATTGTTCCACTGAAGAGAATACGGAAGGTGGTCCATATTTATCTATCAATAGTCCATGAGAGGCTTGTTTAGTATATAGAGTTATAGATGACTTTCGTTTCATTGTCTACTCATTGTCTGTCCCATTAAATGTTCTCGACTGAGATTTGTCCAAGTTACTATATGGAAATCTTAGCCCAAATGCTGTAAATCCCTCCTGTTCATGCATTATCATGGATTTCTGATTTGGGTAAATCCTAATGCTCCCCCATAAAAGATTGATGATTGGACTGAACCAATAATTTTCTGGCTTCTAGTATCACTGATTCTTTTTTGTAACTTTCTCATTCTAAAGAAGATTAGAATGGCTAGGATTTTTCACAGAAGGTATTTTTATAAGTGGGTTTTAATTTGTTGTTTTTGCTATTTTACTTTGAAAATGGATTGATTTTTACTTTTTTTTTCTTAGAGATTTTTACTTGGATATCTGATTTCATGTCTCTGTTTGTTTTAAAGACGATGAAGGTATTAGCTGGGTCGCCCCAATAGATCCTCTGTTATATGACGATCCGAGCAATCAGATATTAGCTGGGTCACCCCAATAAATACTTTATACATTGATCAAGCACGTAGAGAAGAATATCTTAATATGTCTTAATATAATTGTGTGTTCCATACACGGGCCTTGCACGTGCCGGGCCAACTAGTTCTTTCTATGTGGAATGGTGTTGTACTTTCCCCTTATTTGATTATTAGCTGTCATTTATTTCTTTTTTCTTTTTCTTTAAAAGTTAGTTTCAGATGGTATCACATAAGTCAGTTTCAGATGGCATCACATAAGATTCTGTTTCATTCCATTTTTTATTTTGTTGCTGTAGCTACTGTTGTCTGCATGAGAGACATATACATGTCTAATTGGGTAGTACCGGGCTGAGATGTGCAATGCCATGTCGATTAATGATGAATCCAAGAACATAGTAACCAAGCGAATCTACAAGAAATATATAAGATTTTTGTTTTGTCCTTTTTCCCCTTTTCTTTTCTTTTCTTTCCTTTTCTGTTGTGAGAAATGTGTTGAAAGTTTTTATTCATCCTGTCTCTCGCAGAATGGACCTCATGAAACTGGATATGTTGCTCAGCTGAAAGGGAGTAAGCCATCTAATGAGGTCGTTATTACTCACCACTCCTTGATATTGGTCCTGGGTGATGATTTTTAATTGCATATTGTGTGTTTTATATGAATGGCATGGGCATGTGCTTCACTCTAATTAAGTGCATGTGTATCTAGTCCAAAGATGCTTGAACAAAAATAGGCCATCACATGATCTACCTCCACAACCAATACAATCACCACCTTTTGATTTTTAAGTGACCATGTCCCAGATGATTGTGCTCAAGTAGGTGCAGACTATTGGATAGGTTTTCCTCACATTGGGTTGCCAGATGGCTCTTGAATCACTTAGTTTGTATGATCCTACTGGTTCAATGATGGATTTTAATGTGGAATTTTAGCTGTTCTTTTCAATGCCTTCAATCAAATATATAGGATCATCTGATCAGAAATGTTAAGCCATGGTGGTTACACGTGAGTTTTGTACCTCTCAAAGTGCTCTTAGTATAAGGCACAAACTACTTACCAAGGACAAGTATGATACTAGTTTACTACTGCAATATAATTTGGTGAGGGCCTGGTGCAATAGATCTTTCCTCTTTATATGTATACATTAATTGATTTTGTTTGTATTTCACATTCTGTTTTCAGGTTATTGACCAAGTTGCATGTGTAAATACTTTGCCATAAACGTTAAACAACTTGAACATGGGATGTTATCTTTCTTTCTTGGTATACTAGTCTTGGCAGTGCATGCAAATGCAAGGAACATTGTGGTGATTAAGAAAATTGGTGAGAAAATTAATTAAAAACGCTTTTTGTATTATCTTACCTGTGCTGTGCACATATACTCCAAGCAAAAGGCAGTGGATCAGGAACATGAAATGATGATTTTGTAGTATGTGTATCAGGTGACACTAATAGAAGTAGTATATAAATTAAATATTTTGAGTGAAATTGCAATCTCATAGATGGTGCTCATTTATTTAATGGAATTCATTTATTTTTTTTCCATGGATTTAAGGACGAGTCTTCATTTATTTAATGGAATTCATGCTCTAGATGATAGTTTTGAGGTCATTTCTCTTGTTTGTTTTGATTGACAGATGCATAGCAGCTCAATCTTTGACAATGTGAGTAGCAATCTAGTATTTTCTTTCCAATTTCTTGATTTTTTACTGTTTTAAGAAATTATTCTCTTTTCATATCATTAGGATTCTTTACAGGTGGAGTGCTCAACTAACAACTGAACTTTTGATACTTTACAGGTGGTTTGTGGGAAACGCGCGGGAGCCTTTACATGCTTGCTTGATGAAATGGGAAGATATGACTCCCCTGATGCTTCCATATCTGGTGTAAAACCAGATTTCAAGGTCTCTTCACTTGGAGAAGTGTATTAATTATTGGAAGCAAATTTCAAACTGTCTCCTTGATCCCAAATTTTTTTGACAGTAGTGGACGCTATGATGTTTGAATACTTCAAATAAGCAATATACCATGTCATATTTTTAGAAAGGCAACATATGAATGTTCTTCAAGCTTCATTTATCTTTTCTTGCTCTTTTATATTTGATAAGTAATATATGTGGAAGGGAACAAAGAAGAGGTTGTTTTGATAAGTAATATATGTGGTAGGTACGTTCGCGAATAAATCCCAATGGAAGAAGACGAAAAGTGTGTGAATCTTGTAAATGAACAAACAAGAATTCCCTCATTTTTTGGTATTGATTTGAATGGATGATCATTTTCATGTTTTTTTTCCCATGGCCTATCTAGCTTGTATAAACTGTAAGTCCAGTGTTTTTGTTTTTAATTGCATGTCAAGTGTTTGTTTGCAGGTTCTGTTTATATTTTTTATTTTAGTTTATTAATTTGTATTTGTAGCAATAAAAAAATGTGGATTTAATTTTTTTAATTAAAAAATAATTAATTTTTTTTATAAAAAAAAACAATTAAGGCGCGTCTTGCGAGCCGTAAATTGAAACTCGCCAATTCTTTAATGGCCTGCATTTGTAAGTTGTAAAAACATATACTTAATTACGGCTTGCATTTGGAGCCGTTAATCAGATTGTACACAACCCATTTACAGCCAACAAATGCAAGCTATGTAAAACATTTTTCGTTTTAAGTATTCACGGCTTACTACGTGTGCCATAAACTTAAGCACACCAATGCTTTAACGACACTCATTTTGCGTTGTAAAAGTTTAGTATTTACGGCCTGCTTAATAGGCCATAAATCTGGTCCAAAAAGTCCTAAGAGCATCATTTTCGGCGTGCATTGATCCTACTTACGGCCTGTATATGCATGCTGTAATTATATCGAACCTTTTACGGCAGGAGTTTTTACGGCACGACCCCTGTGAGCCATAAACTTACATTTACGGCGGCATTGCACGCTGTAAAAGCCCTGAAATGGTGTAGTGTTCGGTCACAACACCAAAACCAAAAACCAAAACCTGATCCCCTAACTTGCCACATACAGCCTGTTAGGTGACAAGATCAAAACCAAAATTGACCCCCCAACATTCCACATACAGCTTGTTGGGTCACACGGTCAAAACCAAACCTGACCCCCTAACCTGCCACATACAGCTTATTATGTCACAAGGTAAAAAATAAAAACCCAAATCCACATCCCTGATGTCATCTTCAAAACTTTCCCTCGAGATGGTACGTGATCCCTTTTACTACCATAAAATTCCCCTGGAAGCTCAAAATGCTACTATACCAAAAGAAATATTGCTCAAAAGCTCTTGGTCAAGCCACAAGCTCTCTTTCAAAAATCTCTTCGAGGCACATCGACTACAAAAGTTAAGCAACTTCTCGCTGCACCTCGAGGGGGCATTTGTTGACACCAAAAATGTCACTTTGCCTTTTCAAGATCAAAAAAGCTACATGAAGTCGCATCCTGCCATAAATAAGCAATGTTACTTCCAAAAAATTAAATCTTGTCAAAAATCAAACAAAATCCGCAAGATCCTTCAAGACAGTCAAAAGAGGAGTACAAAAGAAGTTTCGGGCCATTTTAAAATCATTTGGCCTAACTTCGCTTCTCCGGCAGCTAAAAAGGAGCTCCCAGCGGTGAAAACATCGGAGACACCAAATCTTCGATCAGAGCCTGTGGATGGTCTCAAAACACATCCAAAAGGCTCCAAGTCAAGTTCCAAGTCAAACCGACAATGTTGGACCCTGCATCAACCCTCAAACAACTAAATTAAGCCTCTCGACGGCGAGAACCATCGAGGCCATCACTCATCAGACAGAGCACATGGACAGCTTCAAAATGCTTACAAAGGGCTATATGTCAAGTTTCATGTCATTCCGACAACATTTGACCAGGCTTTGAAGCTCGGAAGCCAAATTAGGCCTCTTGGCGGCGAAGCTCTCCGGGACCATGGTTT
This sequence comes from Litsea cubeba, assembly GCA_012931725.1. NCBI lineage: Eukaryota > Viridiplantae > Streptophyta > Magnoliopsida > Laurales > Lauraceae > Litsea > Litsea cubeba. The sequence continues at coordinate 27,228,448 of CM022954.1, read as the reverse complement.
CCAAGACAGAGCCTATGGATCATCTCAAAATGACTCCAATAGGTCCCCTGTCAAATTTCAAGTCAATCAGACACCGGTTGACCGCACATCAAAGCACGACATCTCTCTCGCGACAAAAACAAGTCTACTGGCGACAGGACTCCAAACGGCTTCAAAACTCAAACAAAAGCCTATGGTTATTTATTGCTCAGAAGGCTTCACCCAAATTTTAGGTCATTCCGACATCGTTTGTCCCAGTTTCAACTTCTGACGGAAAATCGGCAGCTCTACGCGACAAAGTCTTCGGCTTTTTCGAAAAATTGGAAACTTTGCACTCCAAAATGAAAGGATTCTCGTCAAATTTTCTACAGGGAAATCAGGCCAATAAATGATAAAAAATGTCAAGAAAAAATACAGAAAAAAAAAGAATAAAAAAATATCAATAACGGCCACAAAACGGGACAAAAAGGGAAAATTTCCCCCCAAGCCTGCGACCCTGGCCCATGGTCGCCGGCGACTATGGAGCCCGGAATCACCGGGTTGCCCCGGAAAGCCCGTTTTTTCATCGTTTTTTGTGATTCGAGGCTTCCAACTCCTGGGATTTTCCAAAATTCATACTTTTGAGGCACCAAATCCTTTAACATTCGTCAAAATCACGGTTCAATCGTCAAGAGTATCAAAATCAACATTCATCGCCAATCGGTCAACCAAAAAAGTATACTTTCTACCCGACTGATCGAGAAATCAACAGGACAAATGGCACCGACCAGCTGTTGGCAACCAATACTTGAAGTTACATGGTCATCCGATGTCGATTTACATGAAGATCCATCGATGATCATCGCCAGAAGAATCCCAAAAGACGCGGCACAGCCCGCGACTCTTCAACTGCTCGGTGACCACTTAATGCGATTAATTGACTAGCTTTATTGCAGTCATTAATTCATTTCTTTAGACAGTCCAATCAGAAGCAAGCATCCGGGAGTTACAAGTCAAGAGATTCATGGCATTTAAACCATGAAACTCCTCCCATCATGGTGATTAAAGGCGATTAAATGCACTCAATCTCCTCCGGCCAATCAAAAGCCAAGAAAAAGGAGTTACAAAATAAAGAATTCAATCTTGTAACACCTCCCTTTATGTAGCTTTATGATAATTAAGGCTCATAAATCCTCCTAAATTGCTACCTAAAGCCTATAAAAAAGAGAGCATTCCAAGAAGAAAGAGATCAGATATAGACATCACATCCTTGATCAGAAAAAAGCATAGAAAATCCGAGAGAAAGAAGAAAGAAAAATCTACTGAAGTTCTACACCGGCCACCACTACAAGGTGACAAAAGTCCCTTGCGGGGTACCCCCCTAAGGTCCTTGCCTTCTCCTTCTGCCTCCTATGGCTTAGACGTGGGTTTTTAGCCCGTCTACTTAGCTTTTTATTGGACATAGGACCTCCTTTGGTCTCTGTCCTCTAAAAACCTGAGGTTAAAGCCAAGCCAAGCGAATCAAGAGCATCTTTTGTTCTCATCTGCATGGATGATGGCGAAGTCCACATATGGCTTGCGACCGTCAATCTGAACGAGTCCCCCATAATCTCCTGAGAAGTTAGATCCTCCTTTCTTGCTTTTCATTGTAGTTTGTATTTTTCTAAAAGAGGCAAAAATCACAACTCTTCTCTTTCATTACTGATAAGAATTTTAAATCGGCTATAAACGCCAAAATTGGCTATAAACGCAAAAAATCGGCTATAAATGCCAAAATCGTCTATAAACGCCAAAAATTAGCTATAAATGCTAAAAAAATCGCCTTTCACGACAAATCAAGAAAATGTCTCTTTTCTTAAATATACGTGCAATGGAAAACATGAAAGAAGTTGATTTCCTTTTTACTTACAAAGGTCGATCTCCGGATCACCACTTGCAATTCCATGTAAAATAGAAAATCTGGCACACCCACACAAAAAAAAATGTTGACATCCGCCGACCTCGGTAGCACCGAGCAGGATGCGCGGTCCATCAGCCTCACTCATTGGTAACTCAAAGTAAATAAATGCATAGTAGAGACTTAAGTTCATTAATCTATTAGGATTAAGAGCTTATTGCTTGGAAATTATGAGAACAGTCCTTAATCAAAGACATATTTTCTCATGGTCTTTATATACATCCAATGTACGAGCACAACAATCCAGAGTCTTATACTTTGATGGTTGAGACAAACCACACTATCTCATAGTGACTGAGGTGCTACAATCTTGTATAGATGAAATGCCCAGTTTCATCACTGGTTGTGAAGTTCCTTCAAGTATAAGATTATTTATCTATGTCTCCTATAAGTGAATCTCATCCACACACATGGATCACATTCAATATACATATGGGCTCCGGTTCATCTCATGAACCATCATGTCACTTTGTACTAGGTATGTGCAATTGTATAATAAAACACCATCATCACATGAATAAAGCATGAAATTATAGATCAATTAAGGTAATAAAAGAACTTATTCACATCATCCACTGGATTGAGGATATACAATCTAATCGTAACACCTCTTTTGTCTTCTCCAAAGCCTAGTTTTTTACCTTGACTGGATTAGTATTTGAAAGAAAAGACCAAAGCACAACAAAATAAACAGAGATATTGGACTGAACCGCTCAAAAAGAATAACGTAAAGAGAGCCTATGAAGGTTATTTAGTAAAGTCACCTATACCCATAATAACAGAGTGGGAAGAACTAATAATGTAGTTTGGTTTGAATATTTTCTACATTAGACTCTGATGTATCCCAAACTACTATTGGTATTTTGAACTTTAGAGAGTTTCGGAAGTGGAAAGGTATCAATTCAACGGAGCATTTGGGGCAGTGTAGAAATCAGCATTATGGTGGGCCTTTAGGATAGGTTTCAAAAACTTTTGACCCACTTGATGCAGGGATCAACTATCCAGAAGGTCATCAAAACCAATCCAAGATGTGTACCCTCAATCTCCGCCATCTTGATCAGTAAATATCTCTATCTAGAAGATAGAAATAACAACTAACAAGCAACAAATAAATCTACAACATACAAGGAAGTAGATTATACTTTTGGAGCTCGGTTGTGCTTTAATGGATAAGTTGCGTCTTTCTTTGATGATGAAACTCTTTCATGTATCAAATTAAGATCTCCAAGACCTCTTGATCTTCCACATATGACCTGTATCAGATTCTCTTTTTCTTAAGAAGATGGTGGGATCTCCAAGAGAAAACTACTAGGAACTCAAAGGAGAGACTAAAAGAAGAACTATAAGAGGGAGGGGAGAAGATGCATGTGCAATTCTTGCACAAGATGTGTTGGGCATGAATCCCAATGTGGGAATGAGCATGGGCGTGCAACACTCTTGGTTCTCTTCTATTTATAACATTTAAGCAACCTCCTCATTCTAATTGAAATAGAAGTCTTACTTCTTTAACAATCAGTAACTCTCTTCTATTGCTAATTAAAATATAAGTCTTACTTCCACAATAATTAGTAACTTACCATATCATAATTAGAAGTCTCACTTCAAATATGATTAGTAACTTTCTAATTCCTTTCTAATTAAAATAGAAGTCTCACTTCTACTAAAATTAGTAACTTCCTATTACCACCATTAGAAGTCTCCCTTCAAATAGAAATAGTAACTTTCCTTTTAGAGTTCAGCTAGAATTAGTATCTTTCTAATAATTGGACTAGCGTAAGGACCACTAGGGATTCCTTAGAAAGCTGGCTCCAACTGGGACACGCAACCCCACATCTCATGCGTAATCCGGGCTCACAGTTAATTGCAAATAACTCCACTATAAAAATGCAATTGAACTCTAGTCTTAGGAATATTACATAGAAGACCCTAAACTTCGACATTACCACAAGTAGGCCCCTCTATCAATATCCATGGATCAATTGAACATGTCCTCCAAACTAGATCCATATCTTATTATCCTTAAGCCTCAATTAATTATAATGATCATAGGCACCTTTCCAATTAACTCTTAATCGAAATGGGTGCGCACTTACCAATGATTAATCCATTAATTGGCACAAGGGGATATTAGAGATAGATTCCATCTTGACCATTAAATGTTCCCACAGATCTACTACCACGTGCCCAAATCACCGAGGTGTTGACCTACAATTGGCCTCACTCATTGGTAACTCAAAGCAAATGAATAGATAGAAACTTTAGTTCATTAATGTCTCAGGATTGAGAGCTTACTACTAAGGAATTATGAGAACAGACCTTAAAGTAAAGACAATGTTTATAAGATACTTCCCATGGTCCTTCAATACATCTAATGTACCAGCACTATGATCCAGAATCTTCCAATCTGATGATCGAGACAAATCACACTATCTAATAGTGATCAAAGTACTGCAACCTTTCAGATGTGATGTCCAGTCTCATCACTGATTGTGAAGATATTCAAGTATAAGATTTGCTATACATGTCTCCCATATATGGATCTCATCCATACACATGTATTGCATCTAGTTTACTTATGGACTCCGGTTCATCTCATGAACCATCATGTCATTCGTATTGGTTATGTGCAAGTATATAATAAATCACAATTCATCTCATGAAAGGAAAGCATGATTATATATTGATAAATAAAGAAATTAATCAATTTATTATATCATCTACTGGATTGAGTCCATAAAACTAACACCTTCAGGATCTTCGAGTCTACCTAAGATTTATTTCCTTTGTGTGGGATATTTCAGAGCTACCGAGATTATCCTAGTTTCGGTAAAAGTACTAGCTAGGCATGTCTCAGTCTCGGTCTTATGCATCTCGGCAACAGTGCCGGAATGCTTCCATATTAAGGTCATTGCTGACCTCGGTACCATTTTCAGTTCGGTTCGGTTAATCGAGACGAGTACTGACAACTATACCTCTATAAAGACTCAACCACGTTACAGAATGTGTGGAGAGATAAAGTCATGCATCGGATAGAGATAAGAAGTAATCCATATCCGGTGGCTACATTCATAATCCCTGAAAAAACAGGATCCTCAACTACCATTAAGAAATCAGGATAAGGTCCGATGGCACTGTACCTCAGGGTAGGGTCCGATGAGATTCTATCATTAAGAAGCCAGGGTATGGTCTGATAGGACAATACCTCCCGAGAGATAGGGTAAAAGTCAAATGACTCTCAACCTGTATATATACAAAGAGCTAATCCAAGAATGTATGCTTACGGTTAATGTTACACATACCCATATTCTAAGCTCTCCCTCCTTCTTCATCCTTTGTCTAGTAATAAAACTAACTTAGACATTGGAGTGCCTTTGGCTGACTGCAGCCAGGGTCTCTGATTTTTGTTTCTCCTTCCTTTTTCTCCTTCCTTTTCAGGTCTCAAGCATTCAATCTTCCCTATGGAACTTTATAGAGATCCTAATGTATCTTTTTAAGCCTGTATTAATTTAGGCACTTACACCCTTGATTTGGTGTGACAATGTTATTGCATATCACTCAGTTCTAACCCTATATTTCACGCAAGAACCAAGCATATCGATTGAGATTAATTACCATTACATATGAGAAAAGTTGTTTAAAGAGAATCAGATGTTTCATTTATAACATCCCAAGATCAGGCTAAAAACATCTTCACCTAAGGCCACTCCTCACAAAGATTTTGTCTTCTTTAAGACAAGCTCGACAAGCAGCCTGTCAGGTTGACATGGGCAGGAGGAGGATGCTGGCTGTGGCCATGGCCCTCTCTTAAATTCCAAAAAAAACCCTAAATCCTATAAAGAATTTTACATTCACTATTAGATATTAGACTTTTGGCGCAGTAAAACGCGGGTGGCCGCTTGTGGCCGTTGCAAATAGGCTCATTAGCGACCGCCTAAAGCCCTTTATACAAAACACAGACACATACCCCCAAAACCCAGTATTTCCTTCAGTTTTCCCTTCCCTCCTTTTTTTTCCCCTGCTCCCGCGCTCTGCCCTTTCCCGATCTCTTGTTCCGGTTCTCTCTCTCCCTCTCCCTCTCTATCACTCTATTTCTCTCACTCCCTCTTGCTCTGCACTGTGCCTTTCGTATTTTTTTATCTCCGGCAGAAACTCTGCTTCTGAATATCCACAAAAACCGCTCTCTCCTCTGTGGAAAGCAAGAAAAGGACCCTTTTTTTTTTTTTGCTAATAAGAAAAGGACCCTTTTGCTTGCTTTCCCTCTACTACTACTTCTGTTGAAGGAAAACAAAGTCCCACCTGTTCCTCTCTCTCTCTCTCTCTCTTGCTGTTGGGTTGGTGAGACAAAAAAGGTCTTCAAACCCAGAGGGGTTTCAGAGAATGAGTAGATAGATTGGGAGCTGAGGCCTGGTGGGATGCTGGTTCAGAAGAGGGATGATGGGGGTGGGGCTTCTGGTACCATGATCAAGATGAAGGTCTCTCATGGCTCTTACCAGCATGACATCTCCGTCCCTGTTCAAGCAACTTTTGGTGATACATTCTCCATTTTTCCTTGTTGGGTTTGTTTTATATTTCTGTGTTTTTGCTCCCATGATGGATATATAGAGATCAGAGAATGCCCCTGATCAAGCTACTTAAACATTTGAGAGATTTGGATTCGAATGTATTGTTTATTGTTGTGATTTGTTGATTGGAGTGGAAAGATGCTGCCCCTAATCTAGCTACTTTTTTCATATGCATGATTTGAGGCTTTATTTAATTTCTGCATGTTGAGATTTTGCTTGATATTGAAGAAAACACCTGTAATCATGGCTTGGTTTGTCTCTTTTGTATGAACTGACCTTGATCAAGCTAGTTCCTCTCTCTCCCCCTCTCTATAACTTTTTTACTTGGTATTTTACTTTGTTGATTGAGATGCAGAAGCTCATGCTCAAGCCACTTTTTATTTCATGATTTTATTGTGATTATCTTCTCTTTTTGGGTTTTCTTTTTATCTATTTGTTGGATTTCTTTGGTAAGTTTTAGACACTACATCCTCTTTGTGCATCTGGATTGCCTTTATTTTCCAAGTGAACTGATACAGTGGAGATGTGAGAACTGCAATAAACATTAATACCTTCTTCCACTGTATGCATGACAAGGTTTGTCGTGGATTGGGGCAATTTTGTAAATGGGGCTTGCCATGGATGGACCATGATTTGGAACCACGCAGATAGGGCAACCCTAGGTGTTTGCTTACTTGTTTGCAAGGAGATGGTGAAGTACAAATGCTGTTGACAATTGGCTATCTGTTGGATCATCAAATTAGCTTTTGCCTCATGATTAATTCGTGGTAATGCCCCCCATGCTAAATGGTTCTTGACTTCTGGTGCTTGGTCAGCCTTGCTGGAATGACTTGCCCATGGTGTTTATGCTTCTCATGTTCCTGTTGTATCATTTACCGTCTCTGCGATTAGAATTTCTTTCCAAATATTTGTTTGGTTTCTGTTGATCACTTTTAAATTGTTTTTGGATTTTGTGTTCACTTTGGCTACATTTGTCTCCTTGCCATCTTTGAAGTGGAAAAACTGTTCTCTATATTTTGGAAATTCTACTTGTAGACGAGATCCCAAAAAACCATGAGAGAATTCTCTTTACTCTAAAAATGGGCTATAGTTCCAGTTTAATGCTAAAATCTCTTTTTTCTAATATTTCTCTCTTCCAAAAACTCTAATCTAGCCTAATGAGACGGATATAAAAGAGGATTAGATGGAGACCAGAGGAGGAAGGACGGTCTGTTTCTCTCCCTCTCTCTTTTTTTTTTAAATCTTTTATGGATTCAGAGATTGGGTTTTCTTTTTTCTTCTGTTATTTGATTTGTGGGGTTTCTTGATTTTCTTCTGTTTCTCATTGGTTTTGTGTGTTTTTAGGATTGGGGGTTTCTCTAGATTTGTTTTTCACTTCGGAGATTGATGCGCGAAGACTCATTGGTTTTTTGTGTTTTTAGGATTTGGGGTTTCTCTAGATTTGTTTTTCACTCCGGAGATTGATGCGCGAAGACTGATTTATTATTATTATTTTTGGGTGTTTTGCTGATTTGGGGTTTTGCTGTTTTTCATGATCTTTGTGAAATGGAATAGGTTTTCTGGACTTCGGGTTGTTTTCTTTGGTGAAATGTATGTGGTGTTGTAGGAATGGTGTATTGCAGTGATGGGTTTCTTTGAGTTGGGGTTGTTGGCTTTGAGCGGATCATTGCTTCGCATTTTATTTTCATTATATATGATATGCATCCTTTTGGATTTGGCAACAATGTTTGAAGTATTGGCTTGGAAGTCGATGTGTTTCTTTTTGAAAGGTTTGGAACTTAATGTTTAGTCGGTGTATCGTGATACATAAGTCCGCCAATGAGTAGATTTCCTTTTACTTTTTTGTTCATGAACTTTTCTCTAGATTTATGTAAATGGAATCTCAAATTTTCTTTCCTGATTGAATTAATAATTGTGGGACTGAAATTATGGCCATGACCGGTTGTATGCTTGGGCGAGTTGAAAACCCATAGTTGAGAGGTGTAGGGCTTGGGAATCCTTGGTGGACTGTGGGATTGGGTTTTGGAAGTGCCACCTGATGCTACCTTGTTGGCCACATGTAGTAGTTGAACTTGGTGCTGACTGAAGGTGTATGGGTGAAGTTACATTAAACAGTTTGAGTTTAGCGCTATTTGATGACTGAGTTTCTTATTTGGGGTTTGGCATGACTGAACCCAAAGTGAGGTTATGGTTTAGCATGATTGTGGACATATGATAATGTATAATCTGCAATTAGCCTATGAACAATAATTAATCAACATACTCCCTATTGCATATCACGTGTTTGATGAAATTCTCGTGGCCGGTTTGGAATGGGAGTGTTCTTATCTTGACCGATTGGCTGAATCTGTTTGATGATTTATTTTATATTTGGTTGTACCTGACAACTGAATATGTTGTAATACATTTTTCTCACATACAAGTTGTATTCCTTTGTTGCTAAGAAGCTTGTTTGTGTTGTAGAAATGGATGTGATGTTGTAGAAATGGAGTATTGCAGTGATGGGAGTGGTTTCAGTGCTTCCTAATAAGCTATTTACCCTTCATGGAATGTGAATGGAATGTGTCTAAATTGCTATCTCATCATGGTAATATGCTTTTTTACTTAAAGACCTTGAATTACATTATAAACAATTGATTACCCTTTTAAGCAATCCTATTGGAACCATTGTGGCTGGTGAGACTTGGAAATATGTTGCAGCCCCTCGCGTGGTCTCCTTTTCTTCTAGAGGGCCTAACCCAATCACTGCAGACATTCTCAAGGTAATGAGACAGCAAATTTCGTGTGCTTGGGCTTTCTTTCTGTCATTATCAACCTCTACCTGTTTCCTTTCTAAAGGATGTGCTATTAGAAATTGAATGACATGTTGATTTTGATGAGCTTGAAGGTAGTTCTATGCTTGCTACAACTATTGCATGGGATGACTCCCCTCTAATGTCCTAGGGAAAGGCAGTAGAAGGGCTTCTAGCTACATTACGCTAGGTCCATACACTACTAGAAATTAGGCCTTTGGCGCAGCTATTCCGGTTTTAAGTTTTGCTTCTTTCCTTTTAGGTAGCTCATCTCACCAGCCTATGATTTAATACTTCACCATTTGAATTTATCTACTTTCTTATCACTACATTTAAGGTATCTGTTTTCTAGTAATAGTGAACCGCTATTTGAATTTCTCCTGCAGTCGATCCATATGGACTAAACCAATGATATTGATTATCAGTATTAATTAATTTATGTATTTCCATGCAGGATATTTCACTCCTTCCTAGCACCCATGTGCAAATTGACGAGCTTCTAGCAGCGAGAGGTAAGAAAAAGGCGTTGTAGCTTGCTGTGCAATGTGTGTACTTTCTTTCATGGATGGATGGATAAAGCCTTTTTGAAAATTGGGTTTTAAGTTTTGAAGAAGATGTCTTAGTTGTGACTTAATCCATTTTGCTCTGTCATTCAATTGCTCCCTTTTAAGTACAAAGCATTTTTTTTTCAAGATGTCTTAGTTGTGACTTAATCCATTGTGAGTGTTGCACGGGTAACTTCCCTGCAGCTAAGGAGAGCAGGTATGGTTGGTGGATCAGAATAGTAGGGGTGTAAATTAGGCCAGCCCAAGCCTAACTCCTATTGTCCTTCCCTAACCAAAATCTGCATTCAGATTGAACATTTTTGGGTTTGTGAATATGGTTCAGTTTTGGTTGGGTTGAACTTGGATTTGGGATGGGTATATTTTGTAAGAAATATGAAATAACATGGTGCAACTTGGATCAAACTGAGTTCAGATTGTGAACTTTTTCCATGTCTGTATTTCTTGTTTTTATAATAGTAAATTTTATTCCCACTAAAAAGAGAGAACAGACATGGAAAAGCAACAAACAAAAACCAAACACAAACAATGGGAAAACTAAAAAACAATCAAATTAAACTAAACATCAAAAGTAATGTTTAAGGTTAATTGCCGCGGCCTTGGTGTAAATTGCCGCGACCTCTTATGAATGCTTGGATCCGACTATAAGGTTAATTGTGTCTGGGGATAGGTTAATACTACAAAATTTGGTCCTTATCATTTCTTCACCAATGTGCAACAATGTGGGGGCAGGTAGAGTACTATGGTATTATCTTTAAAAAGAAGTAGACTTAACTTGGTTCGACAGGTTTCTATGGACAGTTGGCTCCAGGTCATTTTGCTCTTATTTGTCCTTTTGTTTTCTTATCTGTGCGACTTGTTTTGGGAATTTGAAATTGGCTTTTTTACTATGTGTTTTGGACAGCTGGCTCCAGGTTAGTGTGAGCTCCAATGAATTGGAGGTCCATATTCATTTATAAATACTATAGCAGTGTACTTGTAGTTGCAATGCATATGTGGATAGTATAGCAGAGTAGAGATGTAATGCTTATTATATAACTGGAATTGAACTCTGCAGTATTTTCTTCTTAATATGTCATGCAAGCTATGCCTAGACCTATGATTCTGGTAAAGATGATATTACAGTTGGTCAAAGTCAGACCTCCAAGTGTATTGAGAGAGAGAAAGGACAAAGATATCATGTTAATTGAGCTCTCTTTCTTTCTGAGTTGCTCTGTTGATGAATTAGATGAGGCTATCATGGCTTTCTGCATATACCACCCATTTTCTAATGGAAACACTAAAAGCTTGCTCTTTATGAATGTTCTAGATTAAAACTCCTTAACTGAACAATGATCATACATCTTTTTGTATGAGCTGTTGTGGGGAGCAGCATGGTTGTCATTAGCAGTTTTTGCCTATTCTTGTATGTGTTCTATGTGTGGTTTCTTCCTATTATTCTCATAGCTAATATTTTTTTTTCAAAAATTAAAACAATGCGGTCGCAAAAGGTATTAAAAATTTAAAAAAAAATATTATTTATTGAGTATTAGCGACCTCCATTACTTTTTGCGACGAATTATTGCGTCCCAAACTTGGCGGTCGCTGAACCGTTGCTAAAGAGTATTAGCGACCGCCACTTTACTTTTAGCGACGGTTTTTGGCGCTTGCTAATACCCCTTTTTCTAGTAGTGATTGGCCCCTCCAAGAAACTTTTTTCCTATTGGCCCACCAAGGTATATTTTTTTGGTTCTGCCACTCTAGGTGGGGTAAAGATGGTCCATGGATATGGCCCACAACCCAATAATTGTAACATATCCTCCACCACATTTGACCTTGGTCATGTTGTATTCATTCCCATATCACTCACCAAATCTTCTCCTTGTTATAATCATTCCTCATATCCCTCTTAGGGGCGGCCCTGAGTTTTCGGGGGCCCTAGGCAAGTTCCTAAAGTGTGGCCCTACCTGTATACCCACCAATAAATGATAAAAATATAAATGATAATTTTTTTTTATTATTTGATCGAAAATTAAGTCTAAACTCCTTACCTACTCTTATCGAATCAGAATTGTGTTTCACATTAACCAATTAACACCAAAATTCAATTACAAAAAATAAGCACTACTAAAAAACTACTAGTCTTCTTGCATTTCTAGCTGCGAAATCACTAATTAAGTCTTCATATTCAAGCTTTTCTAAAAAAGACTTTTCAATAGATAACATAGCTAATCATTTAATCTTTCTTGGGACATGGTTGATCGAAGGTAAGATTTAATCAACTTTAGCTTTGAAAAGCTTCTTTCTGCAGATGCAACGGTAACTGGTACAGTCAGCATAATTCTGTATACAACCCATGTATTTGGAAAACAATTATCCTGTGACTTCAAATGATTTATAGTTGGTGTTGATAGTTGTCTCATTACAGATCTTGTTTTAAGACTAAAATATTTAGACTTCATAAAACATTTGATGTTTTCTAGATCTCTATGTTCAAAATCAACTACATGTAAATATAGAGGGCAGGATTGTAAGGCTGGCTGCAAAGCGGAAGCCACATTATATATTTATATAATGTTCAACTGTTCAAGCATACCATGGGTGTCGGCCATTAAAAGTAATTACATGTGCAACCTAGTCTACATATAAATCCACAGACACGACCATTTATAAAAAAAATCTCAACCGTCCATGAAACAAAAGGTCAAAAACATAACTTATCTGTGCATTACATCTCAAATAAATTTGGATTCTAAGAAAAACAGAGACCTTAGGAAGCATAAGACATACCCTGATAGGCAAAGGCAATGGAAACAACATAAGTTCAAACTTGAAGGGCCGAGAGAGAGAATCTGAGAATAGCGGGTGTTGAGGAAGAGGAAGAAGCATTTAAAGATGGGATTTGGGTCGTGACTCTTGAGGAGGTGATTTAGCTTTGAAACGCGAAGAGCCTCATAACTCATTGCTGGAATCAAGGAGATAAAAATCCATTACTGCTGTCATAGCATTGGAAATTAGGAAGATGTGGGGCAACGAAATATCAGATCTGTGGTTTTTTTTCTTAACTACTAAGATTTCTTTCCTAACCGTTAGACTTAGGGGCCCCCATTTTGGGCCAAAATTTGGGGCCCAGCCCACCGCCTGTGTGGGCTATCCCCAGGGCCGCCTCTGATCCCTCTCCATTCTATTGTAAAACATTACAGTTACCATATATAGATAAGTGTACTATTATAAAGATAAAAAAAACATCTCCTTGTCTCTCACATTGAAAAAAAGACCCATTCCGGCAATATCTTTTTTGTATTCTATTTCACTCTACCAACTCCCAGGAGGGTTTCTTAGTTTTGTTAGTTAGTAGGGTTTCTTATGTTATTATATATCTTTTATTTCTTCCTTGTTTTCTTATGTTGTAACAATTTCTTTGTTTTGTGATAGTGTCCATATATTTATAAAATTGATGTAGTCGTGTGTAATGTGTAGGTTTCATACTGAAAAGCACGTCGCAAAGCGGGCTTACTGGAAGAATAACTTGATGAGCATTTGACGTTGCTCAAAAATCACTTTCCTTGATGTCAGAGCTCCTTGATGTCAGAGCTCCATTTCACTTATAGGATGGGAATTGGTTGGGCCGAGCTTGAGTATTGGCCGAGCCAAAATTAATTCCACTACAACAACTTGCACTTTTAGCGACTTTTTTTAGCGAGACACTTTTATAAATTCGTCGGTAAAGAGTATTATTTACTGACGTATATAATTTCATCATTGAAAATCAGCCTTTTACCGACGTTTTATATAAAACGTCTATAAAAGGATGATTTTTAGCGACGTTTTACTAAAAAACGTTGGCAAAGTTCAATCTTAGAATTAACTTCATTTTTAGGAAAAGTAAAAATCAGAGATTATTACCGACGGATTAGAAAACGTCGGTAAAATCGACTTTTAGCGACGTTTCCTTGAAAACCGTCGGTAAAGTTCAATTTTATTATTAACTTCATTTTTAGGGAAAATAAATATCAGAGACTATTATCGACGAATTTTATGACGTCGGTAAAATGAACATTTAGCGACATTTTTTTGTAAAAAGTCGGTAATGTTTAATTTCTTTTTAGGAAAATTAAAAATCAGAGTCGTTTACCGACGAAATTTTTTTTAAAAGTCTATTTTTTGCGACAAAAGATAGACGTCAGTAAATTTCCCACTTCTTTTTTCCCTTTCCCGCCTCCAAAAGCTCTCTCACTCTCTCAATCTGCTATTTCTCACTCTCTCTCTATCGCTCTCTTCTCTCCCTCTGCTCTCTCTCTCTCACTCTCTCTCTCTGCCCGAAACCAATCGTCGCTCGAAAACGGTCTCCGTCTCTTTCACCGCGCCTCTGCTCGGACCCTCTTTGCCGTTGCAGCCTCTGCATCTCTCCCCTCTCTGCAAGTAATCTCTTATACGCCTCTCACTCCAATATCCCTCTCTCATTCTTTCCCCTGCACAACCCTCCATCTCTATCACCCTCTCTCCCTCCCCTACGCACGCAGCCCTCCATCTCTCTAACTCTTTCACTCTCTCACCGTCTCTCCTCTGCACATGCAACAGCCATCCATCTCTCTCACTCTCTCATCGTCTCTCCCCTGCTCACTTAGCAGCCCTTCATCTCTCTCACTCTCACTTTGTCACCGTCTCTCCTCTGCGCAATTAGCAGCCCTCCATCTCTCACGCCATCCCTCTCAGCCGATCCACCTCTTCTCTCACTCATCCTTCTCTCTCGGCCATCGCACATCCCATCATCGAAAACCCTCTCCATGCGAAAACCCCCAAATCAAAAGTGTTTCAGACCTACTCCCTCGAACTCTCTCAACTCTCTCTCGGTTTCCAGGCAACATAAAACAATGGAAGGGAACAAAGAAGAGGAGGAAAAGAGGAAGAAAAAAATAAGAGAGGAAGAGGAAAAGAATATATTGTTCTCAGCTATCAGGTATGGGTTTTTTCTTCTCAAATTACATGTTCTGATTTTCCCAATTGATGGCTTCTTGTTCACTTGATGTTCTTCTATTTCCTTTGTACTGTGATGTTCATTGATTGATTATTAGTTTTTGTGTATGAACTTCAATGAGATATACTTGTAATCAATGGGACCCTTCATTGAACAAGATTTTGATCGAGAAAGTTGTCCCTCCTTCGAAAACTAATGCAGGAATCTTACTCCCCTAGCAGACCACCAAGGTATAGAATCAAAATCACCATTTCTAATTAGTTCAATGAAACAGAGCTATTTCTATCCAAATCTTGTGATTTCCCACACAATATTATTGAAATCAACGAATCCAAGTTCTGGGTGTTCTCTTATTTCGATAAATCTCAACCGGGTTTGTTTTATTTTTCTACTTTTGGTTTGATTTGATTGGATTGGAGAAATATTTGATGAAATCAGCTTACATGTGAAGAAAGGGCTCCTGTGTTGGGCTAAAATCATTTATTCTATATTTAATCTTGTTGGATCAATACTTGTTGGTTATGGGTCACTACAACAGATGAGTCTTTTTGCGACGTTTATAAGCATAGCAATAGAAACCAAAAGCGTTGTAAATGATTATCAGCAACGGTTTTGGAAGCGTCGATGTGCGGTTGCAGTTGATGCAGACGCAGAAGATAACTAACGACGCTACAAAGCGTTGCAAAAGGCATATGTGTCAACTACGGAATTAAGCATTGGTAAAGCACTAAAAGTGTCGCTAGTTAATTTCTTTTTCTTATTTTGATAATTTCCATTAAAATATGTTTCCCGACGCTTTTAAGAGTTGCAAAAGGTTCACTAACTGCAACATTTTTGTATCTGTTGCTGATTGTGTACTTTGGGTACGGTCTGTAAGCGTTGGTGATGTTATACTACTTGCTACGCTTTGTTACCGTTGGTGAAGTATTATTATTTGCAACCCTTCTAAGAGTTGTAAAAGTACCATTTGCGTGCAGTAATATTATTCTCTAGAAAGTGTTAGCAACACTTATAAGGGTTTTAAAAAGACCATTTGCAAGGTATAACCGCTTATGCATTTACAACGCTTTTAAAACCGTAGCAATCACTCCTTTATATTTGCACCCATTTAAATGTGTTGCAGAAGAGATTTTCTTCTTCCTGCCTATAAAGACCTTTACACACTCAAAAACATTTATCTAACAAAATATTTAATTTCATAGGTTCCAAATGTAGAAAAGTGTTACAATATCCAAAATAATTTACACATAGCCTTGCTAGTGATTTTAGTTACAATAATCACATCCTTCATAACCTTACAAAATATCGTTCAAAATTCAAACAATGAAGTATTGCATTTACGATCATCTTCAATCCTTTTCAACCCCAACAGTCCATCTCTGCAAAGTATTCATGATGTTGAACCATTCTGCAATTTCAAAAAGGAAAATTGGTTATATACGAAGGCAGCGCCAATTAAGAAACAGCAAGTAGAGTTTAAGTGACAATATCAATTCAACACATGTGTGCAGTAATACTTGTGCACTAAATGTACAATCAGCCAATTGATTAGAAATACAATTATAGATCAATGTCACATAAGTAGTCTAAATCAGTATCAGACCTATTAATAGTTTGTTGTAAAATTGAAATGTATTGACTAAATTGATGACATGGATCAAAGTATTATCTGTATAGGCATAATTTTGATGTCGACTAAAGACAATAGTCAATATCAATTTTTCTTTGGTCCATCTTCCAACCCATATTGTCCTGTATCAATGTACTGAATTTGTGGAGTGTTATATTGACAAGTTTCCCATACTTTAAAATATGGTTTGCTTCCTGTAAACTGATGCCAGTTTGCTTGGGTCAACATGGGAGGTCTGTGGGTTGAGGGTTCATTAAATGGGGCAGATACATACCGGCCTAACCCATTTTAGTCTTCCCACTTTCCTCGCTGCTACTAGATGTGTTCCCACCCTGTACCTAGTATATGCCACCCAGATGATGCATTGACATTCATAATATTGCCATGCAAAAGTCCAACCCCTAGTTCCCATTTAGGATTAAATAAACAGGCTACACTGCTTAGAGAAGATGAGACCTTCCTTTGCATCATACTTTGCGGAGACTGGTGGTTAACCCAAGTTGTAGCACAGGTGGTGGAGGGCTACTACTACCTCAGCCCAGCTCTCAACAGGCCAATGCGTTTTCTCACCATTGATCAGCATGACAAATGAAAAGACAAAGAAACCAAGCACCATTGTTTAAACTTATCAATAACAAACACCCAAGTCAGCTGCAAGCACTGCCACAAACTCAAGTGTAAAAAAAAAAAAGAAACTTTAAGCAGTCTACCTCCACAACCTAAGCACTATGTACATGTACATATACATACATGTATGACGAATATATGATTAAGTAAACAAATGCTGCAAGGAACACTTTGGGTGTCTACATGTACATAAATCATGCACATATACATACATACAAATGTATCTATATGATGAATATTATATATGACTAAGTATACGAATTCTTTACGGACCGCTTTGAGTGTTTGGGTGGAACTGATGGATGACCATCCGATCTGCAATGCATTTTAAGCTGCAACAGAATCAAAATCACAAACAGTGCTCCACCTTCTCCATTACAAACCACATCAACACAAACACCAATCACCAATATAAACTTTAGGCCAAAAACAACAACAAACAGTATTCAAGCTCCAATCTTTTTTTTTTTTTTAAGAATGGATTCAAACTCCAATCTCCTAACCACCACACAGCAAAATGGATACGCATCAGTCCCACCCTGCCATAAGCTAATCCAAACATGTCAAACTCATCCCCAAACACCAAGATCAACTCAAACACACACGCAACTCACAACAGCTTCAAAACCCTGTGTAACTTTCTTAATATTGGTTTATGGACTGTTTTGCCATGTGTTGGTAAAAGGGGTGTAACTTTCTCCTTAGATAATGGTTTTTTGAACCATTTTCTGTTCTTCAAAGCAGACATCTCTATCTTTCCAAAGGTAGCAATTGTGCCCTCTATTCTGTACTGAATTAGTACAGAACTGCCTACTAAGTTTAAGGTATTTTACAGCGTGATGCACAAACACAACAAGAGCCCGACAGGATTGAATTTTATCGCATGATGCATTATAATCCAGGCAAAGGCTGGAGTGGCTCTGCTCAAGAAAATTATGTGAGGATCAAGTTTTCTTTCCCTTTCTTTTCTGTAATTATGGTTTGTCATCTAAAATATTATTTTTATATGATACTTGCCTCTTATTTAAAATTACAGGATAAGATGTTGGAGATGCAGTCTGAGTCCCTAGAAGAAGGTTCTACTCCCATGACTGAGGACGACATTGCTAATAAAGTCTTAGGTGCAAAACCAGGTTACATCGGTGGTCTTGGACACGGCGTGGACCCAATGTCATCCTCCTCCTCTTACTATTATCCAGAGGTTGAGGAACTTAGGAGGAGAGCCGATGTAGCTGAGAGACAGGCTGAGGAGTATGAGAGACAGGCGCAAGAGCTCACAACGCATTTACATGAAAACGAGGACAAGGTAGATGAGAGTTACAAAACTGGAAAGCAGCTTCTGAAGCTAAGTTGGACTTTCTCATGTCGCACATTGGGGCCAACTTTTCTATGGTATGTATTTACATATGAAAATGTGTTCATCTTTATCTTTATTTGTGGTATAAAAGTATATAAAGTTTTTATGTCTAGTGTTTTTATTTTTTGTTTGGAAATTTTTTTATATTTTCTTATCTCTCATCTCTCTCTTCGGTTCTTTTTCTGCTTCGTCTTCTTCCTCATCCTTTAGCTGATTTTCGGGTTCTTGATTTAATAATCAAACCATTTATAAGAAACACTCATATAAAGGGAGCATATCAATTATCAAGCTTAGTACCTTGAAACTGAAAGCAAATATGAGACCAAGAGATTTTTAAGAAACTGAAAGCAATTTGTTCATACTTAATTTATTCATGAAACAAAAAAATAGAATATGAAATTTGATGTCATTTACCTAATTGGGTTGCAATTTCCTTCTTGCAAACATATCCCAAGTTTCAAAAAGCTGATATGCAAGTTTGTCTTCTCTTAACTCCCTTAAATTATTTTGTATTTATCATTAATGTTGCCATTTCATAGTGCCTAACTTTAAGCCTACAACAACTGGAGGACATGACCATCGGCTTGACACAACCTAAAAAATAGGTGGATGTATTGGTCATATGCAATGCTATAAAAAGTATGAACATATTAACTTCAACCATCAAAATACACTTTCTTTAATAACCAATATTCATATATATGAGTGAATTGTTGCAGGTAAGGATATATCCCTATTGTTACTGTAGTTTCAAACAAAATTTCCAAGTGTATAAATCAAAGTTTTCTTCCCTCTCATGCCTTTTTCTTTTTATGATTAATCATATGTAAAAATCTTCTATTCTAGATATGTTGTACTGGAAATTTCATTTTTACTGTTACAAAGTGATATTGTCCATACATAGACTCGGGCTATGTCCTCTTGATAATATGTGAAAAAACATGATTAAGTTAAATGAAATAGATCCCATATCATCCCTGTGAAAATCGCTTATGGATGTTTCCTGCCACTGCATTCTTTTTCTTGGCTGCTTATGCTTGTCTATGGCTTAGCATCTATTGAAAAGATTCATTAACACTTAATGCAAAACTTCTTATATGCTTATGCTTGTCTATGGCTTAGCATCTGTTGGAAAGATTCATTAACACTTAATGCAAAACCCTGGAGGGTGGGTTTGCACTTGAAAATGACAACTCATGTAGAAATTGTTTTGTTGAAGGTTAGATAATGCAACCCAGTTGGGGGCGGGGGATCATTATTTATCACACACTTCATAATCAATTGAATTACTTTTGCTATTATTGTATAGCATAGAGAACACGATTTCTTTCCAAGGGGCTGCTGGGTTTGCACCTGTCACTAGAGACTCAAGATCATATAAGGGCAAATAGTGGGCTGACACTTATATATTTGAGTCTAATATATGCATTAGACATTTGGAGGAGATTTCTCCAATATATGGATTTTTTGACCAATTTGTGTGCTTTAAAGTTTTTTTTTTGTTGGGTTTGGGTCTGTTGTTTAATGTATTAAATGCAAAGAAATGAAGATTTGCCATTTTAACTTTATGGATATTAAGAAGAAAAACTCCTTATACAATAACCAAAACTTATACAATAACCAAAACTCACATATGTCTCTAGCCTGCTAAGCAACAGCCCAAGAGGCATGATTATGACAACCCAATAACTGAACCGTGAGATGAAGATGTTCCTCAGGCAACTAATCTTATTTTTACTCAAAATTTGGGGATGTTATACCTTGATAGTTATTCTATCAAACCCTAGAATTATGGCTCTAAAAGATTTCAGAAAGTTGATTATACAGAGTCACAAACAGGGAAACTCAGTCAATCTGTGCAGAAATTCTGCACAGAATTTCTACACGTTTTTTCTTTGTGTTCTATTGTTTCTAGTTTATTTAATGCATAGTTTTATGGTTGGATGGTTGTTCATGGAATTCATTAGTGTTGTCATTTTGTTTAACCATGTTTATGTTGTTGGAGAATCAATTTTGAGAACTGATTTAAATTGGATACAAGTCTCAAATCCACTCAGCTGAATATCCAAAATCTTACACAAATTTCAAAATCAGATATGGAAAATTATAAATATATATAGTACCTTATCAGCTCGATGATTCAAAAACGATCTTGAACCACAGCGATGGTTAACTTTTTTCTTTGCACGAGAGGCCTTGTTGATTGTGCTAAGTTTCTGCAATAGAATTTTGTTAGTTAGGAGTACAACGGAAGAGAATTAACGTTTGAATAATAGCATTTCTTTTTACCTTGAACTTGTCTATTTCAAACCAATCACAAAGCCGATCCCAGTCCTCTTGTGTGACATTGTCATATGGCTTCCGTCTGCGCTGATCATTTGAGAGAGTCTTGTAATAAACGTGCAACCTACACCTGAACTCTTTGAGCCGCTGTCCTAAGTACTTATTGATAGACCTTTCGACATGCGGGAGATGGATGTCAATGTCAAAGCTCTTCTGCAAATAAGTTTTGCAATGCGATGTTAGGAAGAAATCGACTTTATTAATAATAAACCAACTAAAGAAAAATAATTTTATTACCAAAATATGTTCGTCCATCGTCTGAACTTTGGAGTTGTATTCCTTCTTCACCTTTCTCCAATTATAAAGTGACAGAGGTGCATATTTGCGGCAAATTATGCCAACTTCAGAAGCAAATTGCTGACTCCAATCTCCTATAGGCTTTGACTTCCTTGGTGGTATCTCAATCCTCGGTTTCTGACCTCGCCTTGCTATATGGTTAATGAGAGTGTTGTTTTTTGCCTTGCCTCTTTTGGTAACTGATGATGTTGAAGCCGTTTTAGAAATAACAATAGCACAAATTCATAGCTCGTCAGACACTTTTTACCAATCCATCAATAATATGAAACTATTACTATGGAGAGATTTCAAAGGTAAGTTTAGCCTATTGGACTTACCAGGAGTCGACCCATTAGCCGAATGTGCAGAAGAGTTGGGCACATTATCCGATTGTGTAGAAGAGTTGGGCACAGTCGAAGGCACTGCACTAGAACTTACTTATCGTCCACTTGCTGCCACGTCTATACAAGAATGCACAATTTCAAAACAAGAATATGCAAGGTCTGAGTGGGAATAAACCAAAGTTCCAAGTGTACATAACTAAAATTTATGAAGAGATTGGACTGAAATCAAAAGTTGTAGGAAAGAAGACTATCTTACCACGAAATGACGCAACACCCGGTTGTGTGCTTGGCTGGGGCTCTGGTTGCGTTTGAGAACTTCTAGTGTTACATCTATCTGGAGACGCAACACCCCGTTGTGTGCTTGGCTGGGGCTCCGGCTGCGTTTGAGAACTTCTAGTGGTTCATCTACCTGGAGACGCAACACCCGGTTGTGTGCTTAGCTGGGGCTCAGGTTGCGTTTGAGAACTTCTAGTGGTTCGTCCAATGACTGGACAAGAATTAATAAATTCACAACACAAATATGCAAGGTATGAGTGGGATTAAACCAAAGTTTCAAGTGTACATAACTAAAATTTATGAAGAGATTGGACTGAAATCAAAAGTTGTATGAAAGAAGACTATCTTGCCACGAAATGACGCAACACCCGGTTGTGTGCTTGGATGGGTCTCCGGCTGCATTTGAGAACTTCTAGTGGTTCATCCAATGACTGGACCCATGACTGGACAAGAATCAATAAATTCACAACACAAATATGCAAGGTCTAAGTGGGAATAAACCAAAGTTCCAAGTGTACATAACTAAAATTTATGAAGAGATTGGACTGAAATCAAAAGTTGCAGGAAAGAAGACTATCTTACCACGAAATGACGCAACACCCGGTTGTGTGCTTGGATGGGGCTCCGGCTGCTTTTGAGAACTTCTAGTGGTTCTCCCACTTGGTGCCATGCCTATACAAGAATCAATAAATTCACAACACGAATATGCAAGGTCTGAGTGGGAATAAACCAAAGTCCCAAGTGTACATAACTAAAATTTATTAAGAGATTGGACTGAAATCAAAAGTTGCAGGAAAGAAGGCTATCTTACCACGGAGAGATGCAACACCCAGTTCTGTGCTTGGCTGGGGCTCTGGCTGCATTTGAGAACTTCTAGTGGTTCGTCCACCTGGACCCATGACTGGACAAGAAATATATATTTGACAACATAAACTAAACAAACTCCCATTGAGCATAAATCACATTTTGAGGTGTAATGCAGACAACAATTTAATCATGTAAGTACAAACAAGTCAAAAGAAACTCAATAATAAGTAACATGATTAGGAAGGAATAACAAAGTACACAAAATATGTCATATACTATCACTTATAGATAATTAAATCAAAAGTTACATGACAATTCAATCTATCTCAGTAGCATCATCACTTGATATGGCATTCTCTTCTTCTGAACTACAATAATCTATCCATGTATCATCTTCTTCATCAATTTCATCATCATTAATGAACTGATCCTCTGTATGTACTCTACCCATATTGGTCAGTACTGCATGTGCATCAACTTCAACTGGGTTCAAATCTTCCATATTCAGATGTAGAGGTGTAAGTTCTTCATTCTGAATATTATCACCGTTACGTTCGTCAAGAGTGTGATCATGTTCGACAATGCCAATCACAGCGACATGCTCCTCCTGTTGAAATGCCTCAACACCATGCTCTACTAGAATCTCTTCCTTCTTCTCTGAAACATCATATCCATTTCTTGGCTTTATTTTCTGCACAACTTGTCAACTACCATGCAATTTAGTATCGCTCACATAAAAAACTTGACTTGCTTGGGCAGCAAGCACGAATCGGTCATCTTTGTACCAAGTTCGGGAGACATTAACACTATTCACCTGGCCATATGTTTGAATACCCATCCTTTAGTTACCAACATCATACCAATCACATTGAAAAAGATAAACTCGATTGGAATTTAAGAAGTTTAACACAATGACATCGGTTAGAACACCATAGAATTCAATCTCTTTTGACTGGTGACACCCTTGCATAACGACACCACAGTTTTGAGTACGGAGATTTACTTCTCTGTTCTTTGTGTGAAACCTAATCCCATTAACAATGCAATCATTATATCGAATGACACGATGATCAGGCCCGCAAGCTAATGAATATAAATCATTGGTAGCGTCAGGAGATTTCTGGGATCGTGATTCTTGCATCTACGAGTAAAGTATGCAAAATAAATAGAATATACAATATAAGTAGGACAAACAAGTACTTTACTTTTGGGGTCCCTAAGAAAACTTACACGTTGTTCAAACCATTCAGCAAAATACATTTCTTGCCTCTCTTCCGAATTATGTGGACTTTCCCTTTTAAGCTCAATCAAGTGCTGTCTACATGAAGAAAATGTCAAGGATATATACATAAAAAATCAACTAGAAAAAAATATATACTGCATCTTAGTACATATGGGTTCACTCACTCTAGATATGGCAATACTTCTTCTGTATTATTCAACACATAATAACGAGCCTTGTTGTGATCCTTTAGATTCAAGCTGACAATTTTAGAAGCTCCCAATGGTCGCACATTCTGTGAGAAAACATGCAACTTAGTAGGTTGTTTCGCCTGACCACCATCAAATTTTCGCTCTTCCCGGTTGAAGCGTGTTTCAATTCCTTGGAGATACATGGAACAAAACGTCAGACATTCGTTATCAATGTATGCTTAAGCAATTGAACCTTCCGGACGTGCCTTGTTACGAACGTATTGTTTCAAAGTGTGCAGAAACCTGTTTAAAGGTTTATAATTATTATATGCAAAACAAAAGTACAACTTTAAACTTTTAAATGCATGTACATGTTACCTTTCAATGGGATACATCCATCAATACTGCACAGGTCCACCAAGAATTGCCTCTTGTGGTAAATGAATAGCTAAGTGAACCATTACATCAAAAAAAGATGGCGGAAATATTTGTTCAAATTTACAAAGTATCATGGCAATGTCTTTCTCCAAATTCTCGAGCACTTCCAACCTTAAAGTCCTCGAATACAACTCTTGGAAGAAGAAACCCAGCTCAATCAATGCAATAGATACATCATTGGACAAGAAGCCACGTACGGCAACCGGGAGAAGTTGCTGTAAAAGTACATGGCGGCCGTGGCTTTTCGAACCTGATATTCTACCATCATTGACGTGCACACACTGATATATATTGGATGCAAAACCATCTGGAAACTTTACTGATTTCAACCATTCGTAAAATGTCTTTTTCTCAGTCGATGACATTGTATAGCACGCAGATGGTACAATAAACTTATCACCCCTAGGAATTAGATGTTATTCCTTTCTTATACCCAAAGCTGCTAAATCTAATCGAGCTTGCATTGAATCTTTTGTTTTACCATCAATACTCATCATAGTTCCTAAAATGCTCTCACAAATGTTATTTTCAATATGCATCACATCAAGGCTATGACGTAGCTTGAGGGTTTGCCAATATGTTAATTCAAAAAATATACTCTTCTTTGACCAATTCAATTCAATCTGCGTACGTTTCCTTTTCTTGTTATTTGGATTCTTTCCAAAGTTTTGTTCTTCAACCTGTTCAAGTTGTGATACAACATCCTCCCCGGACAAAACCTTTGGTTTTAGCCTGTTCTCAACCATCCCATCAATTAAGTTTTTACCACGACTCCGCCAAGAATGTCGTGGTTGCAAAAAATGGCGATTGCCCATATAACATAACTTGTGACTATTCTTTAGATACATAGAAACTGTGTCTTTGTTACAACTTAGGCATGCCATTTTGCCTTTAGTGCTCCATCCGGACAAGGTAGCAAATGCAGGAAAGTCAGTAATAGTCCACAATAATGCAGCGTGCAACTGAAATGTTCGCTTGGTCACAACATCATATGTCTCCATGCCGTTCTCCCACAAATATTTTAATTCATCTATCAACGGCCGTAAAAACACATCAATGTCATTTCCCGGTGATTTAGGACCAGGAATAAGTAGTGACATGAAGATGAAAGGATCTTTCATACATTTCCATGGAGACAAGTTATACGGCATGAGCATTACTGGCCACATGCTGTAAATGGTACTCATGTCACCAAAAGGATTGAATCCATCGCTTGCAAGGCCTAGGTGGATATTACGAGGTTCATTTGAAAACCACTCATTCTCCTTGTTGAAGTCTTCCCAGACTTTGGAATCAGCTGGGTGCCTAAATACATTCTCCTCCCGAACTCGCTTTTCTTTATGCCACCTCATATCTACAGCAGTCATCCTTTACATAAACAACCTTTGAAGTCTTGCTTTAATTGGAAAGTATAGTAAAACCTTTTGTGGTATTTTCTTAAACTTGCCTTCAACAACTTTGTACCTCGACTCCCCACATACTGGACAACTTTGAAGATTTTCATATTCCTTTCCCCAGAAAAGTGCACAATCATACTTGCACGTATGAATTGCAATATAACCAAACCCTAGTTCTCGCATTGATGTCTTCGCCTCATGATAGGACTTTTGTAGCGTCTCACCCTTAGGCAAAGCCACTTTAATCAATTGAAGAATCATATCAAATGATTTGTTACTCCAATGATTAATTACCTTCACATGAAACAACTTCACGAGATAATCCAATTTAGAGAATTTTTTGCAACTTGGATAAAAAGGTTGCTGCGATTCATTCACGAGTTTCTCAAATATAGTAGCATCTCCTTCTCTCCTATCAAGGCCACTAAATGTTTCTGCTTCTCTGGTTGTGAAATTATCTGCATCCCCATATTGCTTGTCTGGCATTGGATTATCCATACAAGTGGGTGCCCCTAAATCTTGAAGCAAGTCATGAACCCCATCAAAAACAACCCTTTCATCAGCATCAGCATCATCGCTGTCATCATCATCAGAAAACACTTCATACTCTTCACCATGATGTACCCAACGAGTTTAATACTTGTCCATTTCAATGTCAAATAAATGATCTTTTACTTCATCGACTTGCTTATAGTACCTATTATTGCAAATCTTACATGGACAGCGAATCCTACCCGCGATGTCAGTATGATTACTAGCAAGAACAATGAAGCCCTCAACACCTTCAGTATATCGAGTGCCAAACCGATCTGGCAAATCCATCCAACTCTTATCCATACTTATGTGGAATTCTATAGAATTTAAATGAAAAGATATGTCAATTATACGGCACATAGTGCAATTTCACTACATTTGGAATGATAGAAAAAATAAAATAAAATAAACAATGGTACAAAATAACAAATAGACTGAAAAACATGTTAGTTTTTAGAATGAAGATATACCTCGGGAAGACTCTAGAAAAGATGCTACACTCTACAAAAATTGGAAATTCAGTCACCAAACTTTATAATAGCTTAAAAGAGGCCCCTAAACGGACTTCCATGAAAAAAAATCACCCCCCCCCCCCCCCCAAGGCACTAGGGTAGGCAGCAGCCACCAAACTTTATAATAGAAAATTTACAAGGGGAACCACAAAGAATGGGCATCCTTCATCTGTCGCCTCACAAGGAACTGAGGTATGCAATACCCATGCACTATGATATGCAATACCCATATTCAAACATAACAGTACTTTTATAATTATAAATAGGAAAAGAAAACACGCAAAACCATTAATTTGTACAGCAAAACAAATCAGTATTTGTATAAGATTAAGACAAACTGAAAGCAAATAGTAAGAATGAGTCATGATATTCTTATAATAAAATTAAATGTAAGTCATTATTCCTGGTCACGTCTACATCACAGTGCAACATAATAATCAAACAAACACAATGAAAAGCTTCAACATGCCCATATACAAAAAACTCAAATGTGAAAAGTCATGCAGAACATAGAATTTCATTGAAACAATGTGCATGCTCAACGCCCTTCGTCCCGACCCACTTACAACTATCTCACGAAGCCTCTTTTAAATGGTCATGATCCACCAGGACCCACTAAATCACAAATAAATTATGATGCCACTCCCATTTCCAAGGAAAGTAAAAAAATAAAAATAAAAAGATGGAAAGAAAAAAAATATGAAGGAATTCATAATGATAATGTAAAAACCCATGATTCAGTACCTTTTAGATGGAAATAATCAGCAACTAAGGAAGAATCACAAAATCCTACCATGTAAAAGAACACATGCATCTTCGATAAAGGAATAAGAGAACAAAGATGAGAATGAGAGTAAATAGCTTTTTATTAAAAAAAGAGAAAAATAAACAAGGTCATACTAATGGTGTGTGGAGAAAGAGAGAACACAGAGTAGGGTCTTGGTCTATGTGTATAGAGAGGAGAGGTTCATGAAAAACATGAATAATTTCAACCAAGCAATTAAAAATCATTTAATCATGCTCTTCTCTTCGTCCCATTTCCAAGGAAAGTAAAAAATAAAAATAAAAAGATGGAAGGAAAAAAATATAAAAGAATTCATAATGATATTGTAAAAACCCATGATTCAGTACCTTTTAGATGGAAATAATCAGTAACTAAGGAAGAATCACAAAATCCTACCATGTAAAAGAACACATGCATCTTCGACAGAGGAATGAGAAGGAGAGTAAATAGCTTTTTAATAAAAAAAGAGAAAAATAAACAAGGTCATACTAATGGTGTGTGGAGAAAGAGAGAACACAGAGTAGGGTCTTGGTCTATGTGTATAGAGAGGAGAGGTTCATGAAAAACATGAATAATTTCAACCAAGCAATTAAAAATCATTTAATCATGAATAAAATCAACCCTAGAATCAGCAAGAAAAATATGATCCTATCACAGATTACTTCAATCACACACACATGTTAATTTAGGAACATCAACCCATTTCATTCCAAGATAATATTTTATTACTGAAATAAGAAATTAGAGTTATACTAGTTGTTTGTAAGACAATATAAACATTCATTTACAACTAACTATTAAAATAACCCGTATAGGTGTGGATGCATGATTGGATAAATATTTCACATCCGTATCCACTCAATTGCATCCCAGCCAGCCTCAAATGGCAGGCAAAAGACAAATGAAAAGAAAGGAGGCAAACAAAACAAACATAAAAAAGAGAGATAAAGTAAAACACACCTATCCAAAAGTCCACGCCCCTTAACACCTCACATACTCCCCACCATGTTCTTGTAAATTGCCGTTCCAAGTATGTTGAGAAATCATTCTTCAATTCAACAGAACTCTTTACTCTCCTATTTCTATTTTCATTTGGTAGCCCCCAACCAAATACTATTCCTATGGTCAATGATGATCCATAAAAATGAATATCTATGAGAGAGACTATTGGGTCTATTGAGTATTGATAGATTCTTGACTTTGGTTTTGTTTTGATATTTGATTTGAGAGGTCTACCTCACCCTCCGTATTTAAGTTTTAAAGCCATGTTCTCACTAATCATATTACTTTTTTTTATGGGTTCTTTATCTAAAAATTACATCATACAAAATCTTTAGAGATGATTCTCCTAGATTCCTACTCTTCCAAATACATATGCAATGGAGAATCACCCACCCAAATGTGGGACTCGATCATCCTATCAAATCGTTGAGGTGGTCCAAATGGACACCCCTCCCCACTTACCCCCAGTCATATGAATTCAAGGAAAGGAAATCATACTACTCTAGATTTCCCTTCATCTGCACACAACTCAAAGTTGAAACCGCCCCATTGTCCTCGCCCATTTAGAAACAAAGGGGAAAAAATAACGAGAAAGACATGAGTTTAACCCAAATTTTCTCTCCCATTGACTGAAGTAATTACCATTAACATGTCATAAACCATAAAATGAAACAACAAAAAAAGCCACCACATGGAACGAGTAATCAAAAGAAGATGAAGAGAAAGAACCCTTCTTTTGGATTAAAATCACTCCCCAGTCTTTTAATAACTCAAATATTCTTTTCCTCTTTATTCACTTGCCACTTACCCAACATTTATAAGTTCCATTAAGTGTTGGTGATGAGGATGATTGATATATTAGTTGTAAAATTTTAAATGTGAAGGTTTTACTTGATCGGTAATGGTATATTATATTAGACCAAACAGAAAAGAATACAAAAGGATAGAGAAGAAACCAACAGGAAAGGAGGCATAGGTATAAGGGCACTATACCACATTCAACAAAACCAAAAATTATTAGCACCCAAGGGAAACCCCAAAACCTACCTCAGTCCCTACATACAGACCCAATCGGCCTACCCCATTGCCAACCCACAATCCCCAAGATCTAATTGAAACCCACCATCTTGAAACCTGTCCGTCCCAATCTTAAAAAAATAAAACAGAGCCCCTACCAATATCAAATACAAAGCAGAACGCCAAACTCCTCCATATCTCATACAATGCATATTCAAACTGAAGAAAACACCTTCAGCCAAGAAATCTCACACAATGGCTTCACGAAAGATTTGATAGAATACGAATCCAATATTAAAAAAATAAATAAAAATCCAGCACTCATTTCTGCCTTCATCTATCGATCAGCTACTAAAAACTATTATCAAAGTATCTACAAATCCTCACTGAGAACAAAACAATCTTTGAAACAAAAGAGACAATCAAATGAAAACTAACAAGCAGGGAACAAAAGGACAATAAGTTCAAATGAAAAAAACACCAAAACCAGAAAATGTAACAGTGAATGTAACAACCATAAAAAAAATTAGAGAAAAAAATGCAAAAAAGGGGCAGGGTAGCCAGATGGGGTGACACAAATATGCGGCTGGGTTTTGTGTGCTCTGCCGGTAGAAATGAGAGAGAGAGATAACTATAGAAAAAGGGGTTAGGTTTTGGGTGAAAGAGAAATGAGAGTGGGAGTGGCTGGTAATGAAATTGGGCGAGAGCGAAAGAGGGAGGGGCTCTGCTTCCTTCGGAAGGGTTTGGATTTAGCCAAGGGGAGGGAGAAAGACAGAGTGAGAGGATTGAGAATTTAGAGCTCTGCTACCTTCGGAAGGGTTTGGATTTGGGCGAGGGGAGGGAGAAAGAGAAAGATGACTGAGAATTTAGAGCTCTGCTACCTAATCCATCCCATACATCGTCACCATTGTTCTGCCCCAACCCCAAAACCTCGGACCGAATCAAATACCCGGTCGATTCTCGGTAGGCGGTCCCAGAACAAAAAAAAAAAAGAGAATGAGGAGGAGGACACGATGGGAAAGATTGAGACAGAAGGAGTACCTGGATCTGCTCTCGTTGCCGGAAGGGAGAGGTCTGAGTACTGCCTTCACATGAGACGCCAGCGAGCGAGACACGTAGAAGAGGTATGGCTCGAAATGAAAGTGGAGGTATTTAGGGCAGTGACTAACGGGTGCGTGCGGGAGAGAAAAAGTAGTGCCACCGACGGATTACAATAAGACAGCCAATTAAAAAATATTTTTAATAAACATTAAGTTTGAAAAAATTATCAGCAATGCTTACAAGCATCGTTGATAATGGCCTGATTACATCCTACCAAAACTGAGTTGCTACGATTGAAAGCGTTGCTAATAATGTGTATTAGCAACTCTTCAAAAGCGTTGTAAATAAAAACGTCGCAAAAAGACTCATTTGTTGTAGTGGGTATGGTCTTAATTAGAGGGTCTGCCTTAATTTCTTTCGTTTCCGCTTAGTAAAATAACTGTTGAAAGTAATTCATCTGATCACCTTATTTTCTCTTATTATTTTTTGAAGTTGTTTCTGCTCTCTTTTTCCCCCAAGATACAATTTTTCCTTTTCTAGAAGAGAAGGCATCTAAGGATATGGCTTACACTTAATTTTTTCTTTATTTGATGCATACAACGATCCTTATTGGAGATGCAATGGCATGATAAGAATAATAAGGATAAAATAAGATCTCAAGAAAATATGAAATTCTAGTGATTAAACATTTAGGATTTGTATAGAAGATTTTTTTTTTTTAAATGTGAAGATGAGAAATCTGGAAAAAAAAACTGGATATGGTGGGTTAGGTCTATACCACATAGTAGTAGGTAGTTGTTATTCATCATATTTACCTTCACCTTAACCTTCCACTGCAATGTTATACATCATAGAGGTGTATAAACAAAACTTTGGCTGATGGTTTGGTAAGGATAGGTTTGGTTTTCATGAGTAATCAATCAGGCCTTAGGTGATGCTTGCTGACTTAAGTGACCCCCTTAAACCTTGTGGAGTTGCATTGACTGTTGTAACAAATCTCATTCTCAGGATTTGATTATCTTGGGAGAATATTAGGATGTTTCTTAAAATTTGGAGATTTAGTCAAGATATTAATGAGAAGGTTGTGAAAAATCTTTGATCATCTTGGTCTAATTTGGTTTGTTTTTGGATAATGTTTGCTTCTGTTGCCTTCTTGCGACCACTGCACTCTATCTCTCCCCTTTCTCTTTCTCTCTTGCCCAATCTTGTGTAACTTTGAACTTCAATGTTGAATAGAAAGTTTGTCTTTCTTTTAAAAAAATTCTAAGATGTCTTCACAAAATCATTTGTAAGGTTTTTCTGTAACTAAGGTCTGTTTTTTAGTTAACAATCTCTTCATAATGAGTAGTCATAGTATGCGACTTGTTTTTACATCACATTCCAATTCTATTAATTACATGGGTATGTGAAGGTCTTAAATTAATGATGGGATAAAAAATTAATAAGGCATGGTCTATATTATTGTTGTCATAGGAGCTTCACAAAACATATGAAAATTATCAACAGTGTAGGCTATTTACAAGGAAAATGATACAACAAGGGAGGGATCAACGAGTACAATCTTCTTGCAGGGGACCGGTTGCGGTTAATTAAACCAACCTTGTCGTGACCAATCCACCCCCTTGCCTGGCCCAAATCTCACCTGGGCAATTCTAATGTTCTCCATTTAATTAGATCATCCCAAGTAGTTCTCAAATCAACCAAATCCTTTCTAATTCAACCATGAATTAATGAATGATGGTTTCCAGCGCCAATGCCTCTTAATTTTAGCATTGCTGATGTCACACAAGAGAATTAATGTGCAATTATATTTTTGAGGTACTAGAAGTAACTTAGTTAACATTTCTAGTGATTCATGAGATGAGAGTTAATATCCCTAGTCCTTTTTCCTCATTATGGGTTAATATCCCTACTGCTTTAGGACTGCAGCATTGTCAATGCCTTTTCCCCATTCCGTTGGATTGGTAGTTCAGTTCATGCCTTGAAGTGCTCTCCTTCATCTGTTGTAAATGAAGTTGTATATGAATTTGTGTTTCCCCTTTGTTGTTAAAGTGTTATGTGTGACCATTGTTTGTTATCTGATCTTTGGTTCATGTTTTTGTTGTGCTCCATGTTGACTGTTTACAAACATGTCTTTTAATGTATACAACAGCTGCTTCGACATTTTGCTCGTGTACTTCGGACCGAGGCAAATTGTTAGTTTACATTACGGGTAAAGTAATGGTGAAACAAATGTCACATCAATGGAAAATGTGAGATAAAGTTTGATGTGAAGTATTGTTTGTATTTGCTTTGCATGAGGTTAAATAATCTGAGAGAGTGAGAGTGGTAAAGTAATCACTTTTTTGTATTTCTTCACTTTACAAGACATTACTTCTCTTTTATGAATTGTTCAAAAGGTCAAATTCTTACATCTCTTTGGGAGGCTGGATTTGGTCTTTTGTTTTTGGTTGGTTGGGTGTATTTGTGTATTTGGTAGGTATTTCTGTGCTTCATGTGGGCTTATAATTGTTATAAAAAAAATTATGCTTTTAGTGGCTGCCATATGATCGTCGCTAAAAGCATTGTTTTTCTAAAAAAAAATTATGGCTTTTAGCGGCGGCCACCTTACCGCTGCTAAAAAAAATAGGTTTTTAATTACCGGCGGCCATAGGCCCCCGCTAAAAATTCCTTTCGTCGTCTGATCAGCCCACAAATATCTTTTACCGGTGGCCAGAGTCGCCGTAATAAAAAACAATAGCGTTGGTCAGTGAGCGCCACTGTAACTTTTCATATATGGTTAAAACATTTCTACATTTTACATTTTATGCTTATTTATATATATCATAGGTGCAAAAGAAGCCAAATGGAGGGAAAAAATGGGTCAAACTAGGAGAGTTGTCCCGTCAAGTGCAAGCATCCAATTATTTATTAAAGAGAAAAAAGACAATTAAGCAGAATGCAGAAAAACTTGCATCTCTAGGGCTCCCGCCGACCGCACATGCTATATTTGGTTTGGCTAAAGGGACAAACGAGAAGGGAAAGAGGAATATTAGTTGGAATGATAAGGATGAGAACTACATTCCCCCCCGAAGTTGTTGATGATGTAGATGACGAGACATCTTGGTCTCAATCGGATGAGGTAATCTTTCTGTGAATGTCTATGACGTGTACTTTAAAATATTAGTTTTGATGGTGACACTCATGCTAAAATGATTTCCATTTCCATTTAATGTAAATTGTTGACATTCACTTTACTAATATTATTGATTTTTTCTAATATTTATTTATTTTCCTTGTCACTTTGCTTTAAGCCAGATTGCAGATATGCTTTGGATAAGAGGGTGAAACGTGCTCGGTGTATCGCAGCTGCACTCAGGTTAGCTCGTGTAGAGAGCACACCTGAGGCCTGGACATAGCCTCCGCCAGCTAATCTTCTATGTGTACACGGTCTGGAGGATCAGGGAGCACCCCTAATTTGGTAGCCACCTAGCCTCTGCCGATTCAGCCTCCGACTACGCAGCCCTCACCCGGCCTCAGCCGTCCCCACCTCCGCCGAGTCCTCAGACAGCCGGGAGCAGCGTAGGTCAGAAAATTATGACATTTTAAAATCCCGAATTCACCTCAATTTAATGATTTATGTTCACTAACTCATTTAGCACTGTCAACTTAACAGCATCAGCCCTAGTCTCAGAGGTTACGAGCCGCGTAAGGGGTGTTACGCGAGGGAAGAGTGCGACAAAGCTTAGGAGACAGCTGGGTCATAACATCCCAGTCCCGATCCCCATCTCCAGTCATAGGCCAGAAGGGGAACATGCCGCATCACTGGTTAACCATCTTGGGTTACTCATTAGAGAGGTTGCCCTAGTCAGGCCCCATGGTTGGAAGAAGCTTGACAGTGGGATCAAGCTTTCCGTCATTGCTGCAGTTTAGGTAAACTGAAACAAGAAATATCAACCAAACTGATTATAGTTGTGCTCTTTATTACAATATCTGATTATATTTTGTTATTACTAATATTTATATGGCTCTCCCATAATTACAACAAATTTTTGATATCGTGGACAACGAGGGCAACATGCAACTCAGGGTGGACATTGATCGCCAATGCGGAGTTTTGTATAGGAGTTGGAAGCACGAGGTGCAAAGTCACTATCTCGAGCTATTGGAGCATGGGGTTCCCCGACCCCAGGATCACCCGACAGAGGATTGTGATCCAGCTGACTGGCAGTTAATGATCTCGCAGTGCTGGGAAACACCAGCCTGGAAGGTAACTTTGGGATGTTATCTACAACAATTAATTATATTTCAACATAATTCTGTTAGTAAGGATTTTATAAATGACTACTATTGTATCATTGTGTTTCTATGTAGGCAAAGTTGAAAAAAGCTCATGAGAGTCGAGCCAAGCTGCCATATAATCATACTAGTGGCTCCAGGTCATTTGCATCGAGGATGTCTTTGATGGTACTAATTATATTCATATGAAGAAAACTTGATTAAGTTTATTAATTTATCAATATGTAGCTAGGTTTATATCTAATACAAAGCTATTTCAAATGACAAATGGCACAGAATGCCGGTCAAGCGCCGCCGACTACTCAGTTCTTCCGCGACACCCACTACAAACAAAAGAGTAATGAGTGGGTTAATGAGGTGGCTCAGAAGAGACATGTACATTTGCTAATAAATCAATTATGGTCAATAATGCCATAAAAGCATTCTAAATCCCTTATTGATTTAAATGGCAGGAGGCCTTAGTGAAATGGCCCTCGGAAAAATCGAAATTGATGGTTCGCAAATATGACTCCTGGTTAGAGAAATAGAAGCGAAAACATATGATTTCCAACACTTAGGCTCTAAAACGGCCCAGCCCGCCGGGGGTCTGAAATGGGAAACGGCCCCCGGAAAAATAGGAAAACAGCGCGAGCACTTTACTCGAGCGTAGAGTAACTGGACGGAACTGACGGTTCGCAAATAGGACTCCCGATTAGATAATTATAAGCGAAAACATAGGATTTTCCAACACTTAGGCTCGAAACGGCCCGCCGGGGGTTCGGAACGTTAAACGGCCCTCATAAAAATTAGAAACCGGCGCGAGCACTTCTTTCGAGGGTAGAGTAACTTGACGGAACTGGCGGATCGCAAATAAGACCCTCGATTATAGACTTAGAAGCAAAAACATAGGATTTTCCAACAGTTAGGCTCGAAAACGGCCCTCCAGGAGTCCAGAACGGGAAACGGCCGTCAGAAAAATTGAAAACTAGTGCAAGCACTTCGTTCGAGGGTAGAGTAACTTGACGGAACTAACGGTTCGCAAGTATGACCCCTGGTTAGAAAATTAGAATCGAAAAATAGGATTTTGCAACAGTTGTGCTCGAAAATGGCCCGCCAGGGTCTGATAAGGGAAACTGCCCCCTGAAAAATAGGAAATCGGCGCGAGCACTTTGCTTGAGCGTAGAGTAACTTGAAGGAACTGACAGTTCGCAAATAGGACTCCCAGTTAGAGAATTAGAAGCGAAAACATAGGGTTTTCCAACACTTAGTCTCGAAAACCGCCCGCCGGGGGTTCCGAACTGGAAACGGCTCCTGGAAAAATTAAAAATCGGCGCAAGCACTTCGCTCGAGGGTAGAGCAACTTGATGGAACCGACGGTTTGCAAGTAGGACCCCCGGTTAGAGAATTAGAAGCGAAAACATAGGGTTTTCCAACAGTTAGGCTCGAAAACGGCCCGCCGTTTGTGTGGAACGGGAAACGGCCCCCTGAAAAATAGGAAACCGGTGCGGGCACTTTGCTCGAGCGTAGAGTAACTTGACGGAACTGACGGTTATAAAATAGGACTCTCGGTTAGAGAATTAGAAGTGACAATATATGATTTTCTAACACTTAGGCTCGAAAACGGTCTGCCGGGGGTCCGGAACGGGAAATGACACCCGAAAAAATAAAAAACTGGCACAAGCACTTCGCTCGAGGGTAGAGTAACTTGTAGGAACTGATGGTTCGGAAATAGAACTCCCGGTTAGAGAATTAAAATCGAAAATCGAAAATCGACGATTTTCCAACATGGGCTCAAAAACGGCCCGCCGGGGTTCGAAAAAGGAATAAGGCTCCTGAAAAATCGAAAATCGACACGAGCACCTCTTTCGAGGCGAAATTAACTTGCTGTAACTGACGGCTCGTAAATTGTACTCCCGGGTAACGAATTAGACCTAAAAACGTTGGATTCTTAACAATTAGTCTTGAAAATAGGCCGTCGGGTATAGGAAAATGGGAAACGGCGATCAGACAGCCCAGAAACCAGCACGAGTACCTTGTTCAAGGCCAAAGTAACTTATAGGAACTGACGGTTAGTGAATCGGACTTCCGGTTAACGAATTAGACGTAAAAATTGCCTGATTCTCAACACTTAGGCTGGAAAACAGGCCGCCGAAAAACTTAGGAAAAGATTTATAAATATACATGTTTATCTTTCATTTTTAATTTAATTCATTTAGAAGATTCAAATGTTGTTTTTGTCATTGCAGATTAATGGATGTTTTGGGGTCAGTTGCAGACTTGTGGGGGCGTTTTATTCGTTTTAGTTTATTTGTATATGTATATTGGACATTTATATGGGACTGTATCATTATTGATTGTAATATTTGTTTAATGAGATGAATGATTTGATGAAAAATGGCGATGGTTTTTGTTTATTTATAAACTTTTCCTTGCCTGCATTTTTTATACTGAAAAGAGTTTTACCGGCCTTTATGTTCATCGGCAAAAGAAAAAAAGAAAATAAATAAAAAATAAAATTTTTATCGACGTTTATTTTCGTCGGCAAAAGAAAAAAGGAAAAATAAACAAAAAAAAATTTACCGACGTTTATTTTCGTCGGCAAAAGAAAAAATAAAAATAAATAAAAAATAAAAAGCGTTTTACCGAGGATTATTTTCGTTGGAAAAAGAAAAAAACAAATAAAAAATAAATCATTTTTTATTGACGAAAATAATCATCAGTAAAAAATGTTTTTATTATTATTTTTTTGTTTTACCGATGAAAAAAAGTCTGTAAAATTGTTTTATTTTTTCTTTATTTTTTTTATTTTACCGGCGAAAAAAAACGTCGGTAAAACTCTTGTTATTTTTTTTATTTTACCGATGAAATAGAACGTCGGTAAAACTCTTGTTATTTTTTTATTTTGCCGACAAAAAAAACGTCGATAAAAGTTATATCAAATTTTTAGAAAAGTAAAAAAATTTTATTGACGTTGTTAAAACGTCGGTAAAAAGTCAAATAATCGTCGGTAAAAGTTTTACTTTTGTTGACGGAAAAAAATTCCGTCGGTAAAAGGTTTTGTCCACGAGTTTTTACCGACGTGTGGCCGATGAAAATATTTACGTCGGTAAAGGTTTTTACTAACTTTCTATTGACTTTTTGCGACGAGAAATTTCGTAGATAAATATGTAAATTGTTGTATAATCCTACTAACACCTACTTTAACTCTTTCTTGGCCAGTTCTGTGACATATTTATGGCTATTCTTTTATTATCTCTCCATTTTTTTCGGGGATTTACCAAAAAAATCCCCTTAAATCCGGTCGAGACCAAAAAGTATTCAAAAATTTTTATGCACCATACCGGTCCTAGAGTCCCTTTCCTTTTTTTTTTTCTTGCCGACCAACAATATCGCTACTGATCATGACCTATATACTTAAGCAATAACATCATTGCTCACTGCATCACCTTCTTCTCCGCTTTTTATGTTCACTCTTCACCCAAGGTCTGGGCCACAACTGCCCAAATAATTTAGCGAAGACCGGAAAGGAGATGGTGTGAAAATCCAAGGGATTACCTCTTGCAATGGCGGAATTAGGAGGGCTCCTATCAAGGAGGGAGTAGTCCATTGATGAGTGGGAAAGAGTGCTTAGGATCATAGCTGACAAATGGCAGAAGGGGAAGATGGAACTTGAAGAATACTTGAGTTGAGTTACCGTGATTTGCCTTACTACTTGGAATTCATGCTTTCTCCTTTTTTCCATTTACTCGGTAGACTACAAAATCTCTACCACTAAATTGATTAGGAAGAGGGACTCATACTGCAAGAAAGAAGAGATGAGACAATGGAAAAAGTTGGAAAGGCATATTTATTTGAGCTAATCCATAGAAGTATGACTCAAGTGGCTAGAAGGAACTTCATCGGCGCAATTAAAGAGTGTCATATCAATGATTTGCTTAGAGATATTGCCATGCAAGAAGCTAAAGAAGATGCATTTCTTCATGTTCATGGGAATGTGGATTTTGCTCCACAGACTGTATCACGTCGACTCTCCATAACTCATCACCTGTTAAATCGAGAGATTCATCCTTGGAAAACATACTGAATAATCGATAGCCTGGGGGCGAGTCAATTTCGTTAAATTAAGCCCGACTGTGACTTCGAACACAGATGAAGAGGATGATGACACGAGCGGCAACAATATTGGTGCTCATGTTGTACACGAGCAACAATATCGTTGCTAAGCAAAATAACAAAAGAATAAAAAAGTGGCGGCAGGGCCTTTTAGGGTCTATTTTAGAATTTTAGGGCCATTTTTATCTTCTTTAAGGGGATTTTACCAAAAAATCCCCCTTTCCTTTTATACCTATCCTACCTATACAGGGGCCTTCTTGAGGTTTTACGAAAATATTGGGGACTTTTAATATTTAAAAAAAAACTGAGAATTAAAAACACAACCTACGGGAATACAAATAAGCATAAATAAGTACCGCTGAGTACAGCTTGTGTCATTAAACTTCTCTACAAAAAGCCTAGATAATATTGTATAAATTAAAAGGATGTAGGAAGGGGGCAGATTAAGCACAACCGAGACACATATATACAGCCCACCCTGACCAACTTACAACCACACTGCGGTGGGTCCCCTTATATCCGTCTTGTTGCCATCCCTAGAGTTCATTGCCTTGATTTGTAGTTAACAGTTGGTCATAGGAAAACAACGATTTGGACAATTCAGATTACATACAGTATGTTCACA
Source organism: Litsea cubeba (assembly GCA_012931725.1). Classification (NCBI taxonomy): domain Eukaryota; kingdom Viridiplantae; phylum Streptophyta; class Magnoliopsida; order Laurales; family Lauraceae; genus Litsea; species Litsea cubeba. Next base: position 27,188,866 of record CM022954.1, on the reverse strand, counting down.
CGAAAAGACTATTCAACTGAGATCATTTAACCAAGCTTGACTCTCTGAGTTTAATTCTACCCATCGATTAGATCCAAAAGGGCAATTTTTCATTTGTTTTCTTCAATGAGAAATACACCTGGTCACATTAGACGGTCGAAAAAAAACTGATCTTAGACTATCAATCAAGGTGGACAACTGGGATTTTCAAACTAATAAAGTGCCTATTTTGAACAAAAGTAAAATTGTTGGTTTTTGACAGAAATAAAGTGCAAAGGCTGGCAAAAACAAACAAATTAATATTTTGAGACTTCTAAAAACCACACCTTTATTGATCATAAAAGCATTTATTTATACAACTTAATCAAAACAGAAATAGCATAAAGAAAGCAGCTAAATCTGCTGCATATTGCATAACAGAAATTTAAAAACAAAATAGCAGAGGAATAGGTCAAGCATAACAGACTTTGACAACTTCAATTCAGCATCACACCTCTCAAACATCAGCAGCCCACTCAGCTCCACGTCAGCAGCTCCTGGGGCATTATTCAACAAAAATAAAAGGGCAGTCCCCTTGTCTTAAAGTTGAGATAGCACCTTGACCATACTTTCACGAGGTCTATACATTGCTTCTAAGGGTTTCAGCTTTGGCATGGTGAGCCCTCCTCCTTCAGTCATGTCTACCTTCTCCTCTCCTACCCTAACCCACTCAAAGCACTGAATCAGGGTCCCCAACACTAATCCAATCACCCTCATCGCTAATGTTGCACCTGGACAGCCCCTTCTTCCTAACCCAAATGGCACAAACATAGCACCTTCCTTTCCACCACCTCCTTCAAATCTCTCAGGCATGAACCTTGTGGGGTCCACCCACATCTTAGGGTCCCTGTGCATGGCCCATGCATTCACCAATAGCATTGTTCCACGTGGAACATCGAAACCCGCAACTGTGCAATCCTCTGATGATTCGTGGGGCGCTAGAAGTGGGGCTGCTGGGCATATACGAAGGGTCTCGTGGATAATGTTGTTGAGGTAATGCAGCTTAGGAAGATCTGCCTCGTCTAAAAGATGTCCATGTCTTACATGCATGTCGAGCTCTGCTCTTGCCTTTTCAAGAACCTCTGGGTTGTTGAGCATAAGAGACATCGCCCATTCCATAGTCACGGCTGTAGTGTCTGTTCCTGCCGTGAACATCATCTGTGAACAAAGCTAGGAAACTTAGGATCAAACAACATGATAAATAAAATGCTACATCTGGAATAAAAATAGGCTAGGTTCTTGTTGGGCCTACATTAGATCGAAACCCATTTTGCAATAACATCAATAAAATAAATTAAGAGAAATTAGCATAAGAAGGTTTGCACATGCCTAATGCAGACCAATTACGACACTCATGGAGAAAAATTATTGGGGCTTTGAAATATTAGTCATCCTTAAACCTAGTTTTTTCAATTTTATTACTTAGATTCAGATAATGTCATTAGAGTTACTTGACTCTGGTTAACATCTTTTTTAAAGCTTTTGGTGCCCCAACTCCCATGATGTCATGGGAACAGTGAATGTTACAAATACTGATAAATCCCAAGATATCATGTCATATAAAGTGATAAATTCCCCGATATAATGAGACTATCCTTTTATATCTCACGGCTTTTATGCAATACCTGAAGAAAAAAGATTTTCTGAGAAATCGTGGTCAGATGTGTATTTACTTTTTAGAAAGTGTCGTTTCGTTGTGTTGTTCGGTTTTGAAATAATGGTATGTGGAAATAGAGGTTTTAGGTCTTAAATTGATTTGTTTGTTGAATGGTGTTGTGATGAGAGAAAGAGAGAGAGGTTTTGATGTGGGTTTGGCTACTTTGTAGGTGAAGGGGATTGGGGAGGTAAACGTTGGAGACATGGGGTAAATGCAATTATATATATATATATGCGCCATATCACTCAATATAAGTCTAGATAGTACAACATCTTGACGCCAACACACTCATATGATTAAATGGTGTTGGCACCCTGCCATCACACACGTGCCCAGTGACAAATCCCTTGGTCTTCATGTCAGATGTATCACTCCCGCTCAGTAGGCCAACCTAGCAAAAAACTAAATTGCCATATCATGAAATAATGGGGATTTTATTAAAACGAAACTCTTTGCCTCAAATATTCTGCCGAGAATTGGTAGTCTTGCCTTCTGCGGTTATTTGAAAGTCTAAAGGGCATCTTTCAGTTTTCTGGATCTCACTTTTTCCAACTCGTGACCACTAGAGGACTTTTGGGAATTGTTAAAACACTCTTCCTGAAAAAAGAAAAAGAAATTATCACACCAATAGGCAATATGGGAATTTTACGAACTACTTTCCCTTAAACACGGAGACAACAAGTGAATGACAAAAGTTTAGAAATTGTCCCCGAAGTGGCTTGACTTTTGGTGTCCTCTTGTTTTCTTTGTCGCTTACTCTTACTCTTATCTTACCCTTATCTCATGATATCATGGGATAACACTTATACCCCTCGTAAAATATAGCTCTAACCACATCCTTTTGTCTTTGTTCTCACATATGCTTTCGCCGGAATTTTATTTTTTGAAAATAAATGTAAATCTCAATAAAGAACTGGGACCTCATCGATCCTAAAAAAAAGTCATGATATCATGAGACATAGCAGCATGGTTCAAATTATTGACCGATACGTACCGGTATTGCCCCACAAATCGATCGCGGTCTCGTCTTGGCAAAAAAAATCCACAAATTAATTGAATTTATGATGCGATATTTCAAAATATCGGTCGATATTTTCAAAATACCTGCTGACAGTGTTTAAAGATTTTTTTTTTTTTTTCATTTTCCCTTTTGTACTCTTTTTTTCCTCCTTCCAAACATATTAGACGCTAGCTACACTTGTTCTTTACCAATATCTATTTCACTTTCAAGCCATCAAAAAGTTGTATCTTTCATGGATCTTATCCAGAAAAACCATATACAACTCTAGTAAGGTGAGTGCTATGATTTTTTTTATTTTCTCTAAAGATTTATTTAGAAATGGGAATGCATGCTCTTTTTATTGTGAATACATCTGATTCTCTTTTACGAATTGGGAATTGGGATTTTTATTGAAATTTTATAGATATTTGCAAAATAGTTACTGAGACTTGTTTGGGGTGTGCTAAAAATGCTTGTGGTTTCTAATTAGTTTGGTATCTATCTATTAAATAAGGAGTAAATGCTTTGGTTTATTAAGTTTCAAGCTAATTATAGAGAGCCCATAAGTCACAATTACGATTGCATTTCATAGAATTTGTGATATTCCAATTTATTTTATTATATACATATAAATATGTTTAGTTGTTAATTAAATTTATATAATTTAACATAAGGCGGCAATATTGGATGTTATGACTTAGGGGGATCGATATTTTAATTTATAGTTGTTACTAATGGAAAAGTAATAATTTTTTTCCAGTATTTTATAATATTTTAGATTTTTTTGGAGAATTTTTTCAAAATTTCTCGGGGTAAAAAAAAACTCACATTGCTGCTATCATAACCTACCGTGAACCGCCATCGACACCAATCATAGTTCTCGTTCATCGTTTCAGAACCCATTTTATTTTGGCCTCCAAAATGAGAAATCTCCACCGATTCGGGATTTAGCGAAACTTTTAGGGATTACATTTCGGGAAAATATAAAAAATAATATAAACATATATATGTAAAAACATAAAACAATAAATATGGTTTTAATCTATTCTAGTCGAAGTTTTTGGAATTACATTTTGGAAAAGTATAAGAAATACAAATTTTATATATAAGCAAAAAAAAACTTAATTATGTAAAATACCATTTTGTCCAAAAATGACATTTCGATCGAGGATTTCGGACGAAATCGATCGAAATCTTGATTTTTTGGTGAAATTGGCTGAAATTTAATATGAAGATCTTTAAATGGGGTTTTGGTTCAGCTACTTGACTGTAATGGAGATTTTGGCCTTTTAAGCCGAAATGATACGAAATTAATAACCTTGATATCGATACCGTATCAGTTTTTGGGGACGTCTGATACTGAGATTTTAAATCATATACATCAGTAAGCTCGTTTTACAATATGTGTTAAATAGGAGGAGAACTTTATTTTTCATCTCTTCACGAATTTATTTATGATTTCAAATTCTAAATCTCTTGATCAACAACTAGGACCTAACTTAACCTATTTTTTAAAAATAAAATTAGGAAGAAAATTATTAGGAACTGTTGGGCCCTAGTCATTGATTAAGAAATTTCAAATTTGTTTTTTGAAAAATAAATTTTATGAAAAGAAATTCTCAGTGTTGAAAAATCAAGTTTTTCTTACTCTTTAAGACATTAAAAATGAACTTATTGATATATTCCATGATCTCATGGGCTTATCCCACGATATCATGGATTCTTCCTTGAGTTTTAGAAAAATATTTAGCTGTTAGTCCTAGTTACTGATTAAGAAACTTATAAGTTAAAAAATAAAAAAGATTTGTGGTGGGAGAAAACATGAAAATATAGACAAAAATAAGAGGTAAGTGGGGTTGTGTTTCATGAGACGTGTGTTATCATGGTAAGCATTAGACCATAAAAAAACACATTTGTTAAACTAGCTATTTTCATAAACTTGTTTTATCTAATCCGTAAAATCCCTATTGATAATGGCATATTGTTTTTAATCATTGTTTTTAATCTTTCGGATGCTGATAGGCTTCGTGACATGGTTTTTTTTTTTTTTTTTTTTTCAACACATATCTATATGTCCCTAATTACCTTCTCCTTTCGAATAAAAAATCAATCTTGTGAGGATAAATTAACTCCATGAAAGCTCCAATTTTGCTACACCCTTCTAGGTTCGGAGCCTGGTCGTAGTTTTTGGATAATTGATATATGTGTAGAAAAAAAAAGCTTTCCATGTTATCTATCTGCACTAAGAAGTGTATGAGTATGAATAAACTATACTACTAGGCCTAAATGTGTTTGTGTATGATTTCACGCTGCACAAAAACTCGATTATGTGATATAATGAAGGGGTTTTGACATATTGGTTCGCATTAAACTCTGCTTTTCCAATTTCATGACCCAAATTTATAGAATGTCACCAAAGTCGTTTGACTGTGGTCAACATTATCTTTTTAACTTTTTTCATCATATCATATCATGGGATCTATCAGTTTTTATATCATATCTTTTTGCAAATAGCAAATAAATTTATTTTTTATAGAACAAGAAAACTGACATTTTATGAAAAGTAAATACACATTTGATCACCATTTCTCAAGTTTTATTATTTGAAAAATAAATTTTCCTAAAATGTTGCATCAAAGCCATGATATCATGAGATTTATCAATTTCTATGACATACAATGTCCCATGATATCATGGGATTGAGGGCAAAAGTGTTTTAAAAATGTGTTTATTAGAGTCAAACGACTCGTGACATTACCTAAAATTTGGACATGAAATTGGAACATCTAAGTTTAAGGGGAGACTGATATATCAAAACCCCTATAATGAAAAGGTAGTGTTTCCGACCGCTAGCATAGAAAAGAATTTATCATGGAACTCTTTATGCACGGAAAAGCGCATACCAAACTGCAGAAATTTGTTTCTCATGGAGAATTGATGTGTTTTCCACACCTACGTGGAATCCTTATGTGTGGGGAGATTTCCCGAACCACAGGATTAAGTTAATCACAGCCATCAGATCAGGTTAAGCATTCTCACGTGCCATCCTCGCGTCATCCACGTGACACCAGGCTCGTCCCGGCTACCAGAACAGGAGGTCCGGCCGAAGTCGGACAGCTCCGGGCCCTTAGCGCCGAACTGGCCCACCTCGGGCGTCATCTCGGCAAGGAGCACCACCACGGGTACCACCTCGGCAGACAGCTCCATTTCGGCTAAAGAAGCCGAGACAGAAGCCGAAGCAAGAGGGAACATTCACGTGTACCCTTCATCCCCCCACGTCGTCAGGCACGTGGAGGGATAGGGACACGCGCTGGTGGGACAGACGCGACATCCAGCCGCCCACGATCTTCGCCAGATCCCTGACAGAATCCCATCCAGCGGCTGAAGCCACATCAGGGCAGGGCCCGAGGGCAGATCCGCTGGTACTCCTACCGCCAAAGGCGCCCAACAGGATCTGGCCCAACAAGATGTGCATTAAATGCGATGTGGGCTGACCCGACGGGCATTTAATGCATAGTGGGCTGGATTGGACCACAATTAATGCAATGTGGGCTGATAGTGACTTCCCAGTCCAATCGTGGGACCCACACCACAATATCTTCCAAAGATACGTTCCACACTCTATAAATAGAGATTCATGCCACCATCTAAGGTACGCCATTTTTCCATACCAGAGCCGTTACTCTGTCTCTCTTCCTCCTCTCCTTCCATTGTTCCAGTTCCCATACTGACTTTGGCATCGGAGAGCCTTGCGCCGCCCAGGCCAGGGTCCTCTGACCGTTTGCTATTCCCTTTCAGGCTTCCGGACGGCATCCAGACGTTTCCAGCAGCCATCATCTTCTCGGATAAGTCCTATAAGGCTCCTCCTTATTGTGGGTCATAATTTTCTGCACCTACAATTGGCGCCGTCTGTGGGGAAGAAATAACCCAGCCCTCCAAACCTCTCAAAACCTTCCCAATCTTCCTAACCTCATCCTTTCAGAAGCCATGCCTCCGAAAGCTAAGAAGGGCGTAGAATCTTCAAGAGCAGCGCTTGAGCTGCCACCACCGCCAACGGAAGTCCCTCCTCAGGAGCAGCCCCGCGCGGTAGATGGCACGACTGCAGGCGAGGGCCGCCTGGGCTCCCAACTCTTTGTCGAGATCCCTTTCCAAGGGGGAAACGAGGCCTCACCCTCAGCGGACGAGGTCCCGCCACCCGGACGCGATGAGCGTCAGCATCAGCGTCCCCGGAAGGACAAAGCCGTGGCCGTGGGGGAAACGCGCCACGCTCAACCCCCCAGAGAGGTTCCCGAGGCTGCCCTCCTCCAGAAGCAACTCCAGAAGCAAAAGCGGATGATTCGCGAGCTTCAGCAGCAGCTGAGGGCAGTGCAAACTGCCTCCTTGAGGGAGGTCTCTGAGCCCCAAGGGAAAAAAGAAGGGCGCTCCCAGCAAGGCAGCCCAGCCTCCTCGTGAGGACCTCAGACATCATTTGGACCAGAAACGGAGCCAGATTCGTGACGAAGGCTCGAGCAACAGCCGGAGTCACCATAGTCGCGATGGCCGAACTCATAGCCATCGCAGTCCGAGCCACCCCAAGCGAAAGTCCAGAGTTCAGACTCCAGAGGAGGACGACGAGCAGGAGTGGTTCGACAAACGTGTCAGGCGGGCTCTCCAGCACGACCTGGACATGCGGGACCAGAAGCAGCTCTGCGGCCACACTGATCTCGGGGGCTCTCCCTTCACGAAGGAAATCGAGCGCACCCCCTTGCCCAGGAAGTTCTCCGTCCCGCGGTTCGTCCCCTACGACGGACTGTCAGATCCATCTGCACACCTCCGACACTTCTCCCAGAAGATGTCTATCTGGGGAAATGAGGGTCACCTAAACTGCAAGATCTTCTCCTCCAGTTTGGGCGACCTCCCCCTGAAGTGGTTTTGCTCTCTCCCAGAGCAGTCGATTCCCAGTTGGAAGGAGCTCCAGCTCTCCTTCCTGAAGAAGTTCCAAGCATACACCGTCGTCCCCAAGAAGGAAGGGGACCTCATCGCCCTGAGAATGAAGCAGGGCGAAACTCTCGCCAAGTTCACCCACCGATTCTGGGCGATATACAGCCAGATCGAGGGCGCAAGGGAGGGGATATCCATCTACGCCTTCCAGCATGCCCTGATCCCCGGCAGCGACCTGCGGAAAGACTTGGCCGGGGACACCCCAGAGTCCATGTCAGAGTTAATGTCCCGGGTGAAGCGCTTCATCGCCCGGGAAGAAGATGAGATCCGAGCTAAGGATCAGGACGGGCATCCGGAGCCCGAACAGAAGAATAGCCAGCCTCGGCAAAGAGGCGGGAGGCCCTCCCAGAAGCAGGAGTCCAAGCGGGACTGGGTCTCCAGCTCGGCGAAGCCTTCGTCGTCCAGATCTGGGGGCAATTGGAAGCCCAGACCTCCCTCCAGCGCCAGTCAGAGCGTCAATGTCGTCTTCAAGGAGCCGATCTACCGCATCCTGGCCAAGATCAAGTCCGAGCCGTTCTTCAAGTACCCTCCGCCCCTGAAGAGTGAACCCACCGAAGGCTCCCGGAGCAAGCTCTACTGCGCATTCCATAAGGGCAACGGGCACAGGACTGGAGAATGCAGGACCTTGCAGGGGTATCTAGAGAAGCTGGCCGAACAGGGCCACATCCAAGAGTTCGTCAAGGCCGGTGGCAGCGAGGGCCGGGTTCACCAGAACGCAGCCCAGGCTCCAGACAGCGAGGACTCAGAGAAGATCATCAACGTGATCCATCTGGCGTCCTCAGCTCCCGCTTCCTCGTCCCGGGGAAGCTCTCAGACCCGTGCCGAAGCCAGGCGGGCTTCGCACGAGAAAGAAGTGATGAAAGCCGACCTCGCCCCGGCATCTAAGAAAGCCCGCCGCGACAAACCAGCTATCTCGTTCTCGGATCGAGATCTAGAGGGAGTCCAGGTCCCTCACAACGACCCCCTGCTCCTCACCATGAAGCTCAGAGACTTCACCGTTAAGAGGATCCTCGTCGACTCCGGCAGCTCCTCCGAGGTTCTCTACTACGACTGCTTCAAACGGATGAAACTCTCCGAAGCAGACCTCACGGAGGTTCGTGCACCTCTGCTAGGGTTGTCCGCGACACCAGTCTACCCCAAGGGTAGAATCACCTTGGAAACCCAAGTTGGCGGAGCCTCCGTGACAGCCGACTTTCTGGTTGTGGATGCCCCTTCCCCCTACAATGTCATTCTGGGCAGGACGTGGCTCCACAAGCTAGAGGCAGTTCCTTCTTCCTTCCACCAAAAGCTGAAATTCGTCCATGAGAACGAGGAAGGCAAGATGGAGGTAGTCACAGTGAAGGGAGACCAGCAGCAGGCCAGGCAGTGCGTGTTGGCCGCAGTTCCAGCAGTAAAGGAGCCAGAGCGCGTTAACCTGGCCGAATTCGAAAAGGGCCTCGATGAGATCGGCAGGGACCCTGAGAAGAAGAGCATCGAGGACCAAGCCGAGGTCAGGCTAGACCCGGCAGACCCAGACCGTTTCTTCCTGATCGGCACCCAGCTGTCGGACGAAGAAAGGGCCGAACTCTCTCGGTTCTTGATGCAGAATGTGGACGTCTTCGCTTGGAACCCAAGTGAGATGCCCGGGGTCGACCCTGAGGTCATGTGCCACAAGCTCAACGTCGACCCCGACCACAAGCCAGTAGTGCAGAGGGCCCGCAGAGCCGGGCTGCAGCAGACAGATGCGGTCGTGGAAGAGGTCGACAACCTGCTAAAAGCAGGGGCCATCCGGGAAGTCCAGTACCCGGTATGGCTGGCCAACACGGTGGTCGTCAAGAAGAAAACTGGAAAGTGGAGGGTGTGCGTAGACTTCACCGACCTGAACAGGGCTTGCCCTAAGGACAGTTTCCCCCTCCCGAAGATCGACCAGCTGATTGACGCCACCCGCCGGTCATGACCGAATGAGCTTCCTCGACGCCTACCGAGGCTATCATCAGATCCCTCTCTATGGGCCCGACGAGGAGAAAACATCATTCATCACCCCCGCGGCACTTACTGCTATAAAGTAATGCCCTTCGGGCTGAAGAACGCGGGGGCAACCTATCAGCGCCTCGTCACGAAGATGTTCCAGGCCCAACTCGGCCAAACGGTGGAGGTGTATATCGACGACATGGTCGTCAAATCTGTGCGCTCCAGCGACCACCTGGTAGATCTCGGCCAAGTCTTTGACATCCTTCGCGCCTACAAGCTCAAGCTCAACGCTTCCAAGTGCGCCTTCGGCGTAGCCTCTGGCAAGTTTCTCGGCAGCTTGGTGACGCGGAGGGGGATAGAGGCCAATCCAGACCAGATCACCGCCATCCAGGACATCCAGAGTCCCTCCACCACAAAGGAAGTTCAAAAGCTTACAGGAATGGCCGCCGCGATCAATCGCTTCATCAGCCGCTCATCAGATAAGTGCAGGCCTTTTTTCCAGCTTTTGAGGAAAAATTTGAAGTTCCAATGGACCCCCGATTGTGACCAGGCATTGGCCGCACTCAAAACTTATTTGATGTCACCCCCATTACTCTCCACCCCGACTCGGGGGGAGATTCTGTATTTATACCTAGCGGTCTCGGATCACGCAGTGAGCTCCGTCCTCATCAGGGAGGACGAGGGAGTTCAAAAGCCGATCTATTACACGAGCAAGACCCTGCTCGATGCCGAGACCAGGTACCTTCTGTTGGAGAAGCTTGCGTTGGCTCTTGTCACCGCCTCCCGCAAGCTCTCCCATTATTTTCAATCCCACACTATTGTGGTGATCACGGAGCACCCACTCCGTTCCTTGTTCAAAAAAGCTGACTTTTCAGGGCGCATATCAAAGTGGGCAGTTGAATTGGGGCAGTATGACATACAGTACCGTCCCCGAACTGCAATCAAAGCCCAGATTCTGGCAGACTTCATAGTCGAATTCGCCTGCCCCAACCAGGCTCAGACCCAGCTCGGCACGGCACTGGGGGGCACAGGGCAAGAGCCAGCAGAAACAGAAGTCCAGCAGTCTCCCACCTCGGCATGGAGGATCTTCGTCGACGGGTCGTCCACCTCCAAGAGAGCTGGCGCCGGCATAGTTCTCCAATCGCCAGAGGGACTGGTCATAGAGCAGGCTTTCACCCTCGACTTCAAAGCGACGAACAATGAGGCAGAGTACGAAGCACTGATCGCAGGGTTGAACAGCGCCCGAGTCCTCGGAGCCCAGCACCTGGAAATCTTCAGCGATTCTCAACTGGTAACTAGCCAGCTCGCTGGAGACTACCAGGCCAGGGACGACAGGATGGCGGCCTACTTAGCCCTGGCAAAAAAGCTACTCTCCCAATTCCAGAAAGCCGAGGTCAGGCAAATCTCCCGAGATACCAACACGCACGCAGATGCGCTCGCAAACCTGGCCTCCGCTGTTGAAGCAGGAAAGAAGAGGACCATCGAGGTCGGGTCAGTATCAAGGTCAAGTCTAGAACTCCAATCATCTCGGCTTGTCCTCTGTGCTGACCTCGGCCCCAGGCAGGCTTTCACCCTCGACTTCAAAGCGACGAACAATGAGGCAGAGTACGAAGCACTGATCGCAGGGTTGAACAGCGCCCGAGTCCTCGGAGCCCAGCACCTGGAAATCTTCAGCGATTCTCAACTGGTAACTAGCCAGCTCGCTGGAGACTACCAGGCCAGGGACGACAGGATGGCGGCCTACTTAGCCCTGGCAAAAAAGCTACTCTCCCAATTCCAGAAAGCCGAGGTCAGGCAAATCTCCCGAGATACCAACACGCACGCAGATGCGCTTGCAAACCTGGCCTCCGCTGTTGAAGCAGGAAAGAAGAGGACCATCGAGGTCGGGTCAGTATCAAGGTCAAGTCTAGAACTCCAATCATCTCGGCTTGTCCTCTGTGCTGACCTCGGCCCCAGCTGGATGGATCCAATCGTTGCCTACCTGAAGGATGACCAGCTCCCCGAGGACAAGACTGAAGCCCACAAGATCAGGCTCAAGGCAGCCCGCTTTTGGCTCTCTCCAGAAGGCAAACTCTACAGGAAGTCCTTCACAGGCCCGTACCTCCAATGCGTCCACCCGTCCAAGGTGGACGACTTCCTGTACGAGATCCATGAAGGAATCTGCGGCAGCCATATAGGAGGCCGCTCATTGGCCTACAGGGCAATCAGCCAGGGTTACTGGTGGCCCTACATGCAGAAGGACGCCCAGGTCTACGCCAGAAAATGCGAGAAATGCCAGAAGTTCTCCCACTCCCTCCATCAGCCAGCGCAGGATCTGAGCCCCCTCTCCAGTCCATGGCCCTTCGCTCAATGGGGCCTGGACATTGTGGGGCCCCTTCACCGAGCTCCAGGGAACAAAAGATGGCTGATAGTGGCTACGGACTACTTCACCAAGTGGATAGCGGCTGAACCATTGTCTTCCATCACGGACAGGGACTCCAGGAACTTCGTCTGGAAAAACATCCTCACGAGGTTCGGCATCCCCCGGACCCTGATTTCAGATAACGGGACTCAGTTCGATTCCAAATCCTTCAGAGATTTCTGCCAAGAGCATGGCATCAGAAACCATTACTCCACCCCGGCATATCCACAGAGTAATGGCCAGGCAGAAATCTCCAACAAAGTGATCCTGGACGGCCTGAAGAAGCGACTGGACAAGGCAAAGGGCAGATGGACAGAAGAGCTTCCGAGCGTGCTGTGGGCCTATCGAACAACTCCAAGGAGGTCCACTTCGGCGACGCCATTCTCTCTGGCCTACGGTATGGAAGCAGTCATTCCCCTGGAAATCGGCCTTCCTACCCTGAGGACAGAGCTGGTCGACCAAGGCCGAAATGAGACAAACCTGGCAATGGAGCTGGAGCTAGCGGACGAACGACGAGAAGCTGCAGCCCTGAGACTAACCGACTATCAGCAGCGGTTAGCCAGGGCATACAATCAAAATGTCAAGGAAAGAAGGTTCACCACGGGAGAGCTCGTTTTAAAGAAGACCCTGCCAGCTGACAGAGAACCAAATGAGGGGAAGCTTGCCCCGAACTGGCACGGCCCGTTCAGAGTAGTTTCACTGGCAGGAAAGTCAGCCTACAAGCTCGAAGACTTGGATGGCAAGCCATTGCCGAGACCGTGGAATGCATCCCACTTGAAGAAATTCTATTTCTAAAGATGTAATGAACTTCAGAATCAATAAAAAGCAGCTTTTGCCTTGTCGTCAATCTGTCTCTCTGATCGACTCCGGCAACACAGGCTCCACGCCTTGGAAACGGCCTCGAGTTCCTACACTCAGCCTTTCCTAAAATCCCGTGTCTAGGACACACAGGCTCCACGCCTTGGAAACGGCCTCGAGTTCTTACACTCAGCCTTTCCTAAAATCCCGTGTCTAGGACACACAGGCTCCACGCCTTGGAAACGGCCTCGAGTTCCTACACTCAGCCTTTCCTAAAATCCCGTGTCTAGGACACACAGGCTCCACGCCTTGGAAACGGCCTCGAGTTCTTACACTCAGCCTTTCCTAAAATCCCGTGTCTAGGACACACAGGCTCCACGCCTTGGAAACGGCCTCGAGTTCTTACACTCAGCCTTTCCTAAAATCCCGTGTCTAGGACACACAGGCTCTTCGCCTTGGAAACGGCCTCGAGTTCTTACACTCAGCCTTTCCTAAAATCCCGTGTCTAGGACACTCAGGCTCTACGCCTTGGAAAAGGGCCTGCAGTTTCTGCACTCAGCCTTTCCTAAAATCCCGTGTCTAGGACACTCAGGCTCTACGCCTTGGAAAAGGGCCTGCAGTTTCTGCACTCAGCCTTTCCTAAAGTCTGGGTCCATAAACCCCTCAAGGCAGTCCGGCCAAGGACAGTTTCCTGAAGTCCGGGTTCATACACCCGTCAGAAGGCCACTGCCGAACTCAATTTCGCCGAGCCGAGACCAACGGAATGGGTCCACCTCGGCAGACTGCAGCTCGTCCCGGCCAAAGCCAGCCCTTTCGGCCGAGGTCAGTTCCAGCATTCAAACACATCCAAGCATTCCGGAACAGCGCAAAGTAATGAGAAAAAGAATTCAGAAGTACTGTACACGGCTTGGATAATCAGAAAATTCCTTTTCATTTATTATGAACTGCTTTGTTACAAGAACTACAGAACAGAAAGAAGAGTACAGGAAGGAGGATCGCAGTCCTCTGAAAACAGAAAATGAAGCAGAAAATAAAGTGACAGAAAGACTCCGATCTTCGCTCACTCCACGACGGCCGGATCGTTGCCTGGAGGCTCTGAGCGATCCTGAACTTCACCGGGCTATGCAGCAATGCACTCTGGCTGGTCAGGCCAAAGCATCGCACAGCCCCTCCAGTCGGAGGCCCTGGACCCCGCTGGGCTCTGCCACACCCTCGGCGGGCAGTGGGAGCGGCAGAGCTTGAAGAAACCTCCCGGACCAGCGAGGCCCGATCCCGCCTGCCGTACGACGGGCGCACAGGGCCGTGTCGGACGAGAAGGCGCCACCGTCCCCCTGCAGCGCATCCTCACTCTGCCTCGCCAGGGACGGATGGCCGTGGACCCGCGTTCAGAGAGTGCGTGGTCCACGGGGATTTCCTTCAGAGAGCGCGCAGACCACGACAGCCTTCCCCCCTCGGGGATAGCCGTCCAACGGCGCAGGGTTCCCCCCCGGATCAAGAAACTTCGGACACCTCCCGGACATGATTCCTACAGCCATGTTCTTTTCTTCACCCATGGCGAGCTTGCCACCCCTATTTATAGGAAGGAGGAGGACTCGGTCTCCGAAGAAAGTTATGAGGGCGAAGTCTCCCACGCGTTACTGGGGATGCGCGGCTGTTGACCAGCGATCCCTATGGCGCCACGTGGAGACATCCGTCCGATTCCCTCGTCAGCTGCGCTACCTTGTTTGTTGCTATTTATGGTCTCCAGAATACGGAGTGTCAGCACTGACAGTTTGACTCTTTCTACCTCAAGGGCCACGCCACACCGTAAAGGCATTCAATACCATTCAATGCACATCCAGAAATGGAAGAGAGACAAACGCAAAGAGAAAATGCGTAAGTAAAGAAGCTCGACTTTCATTGATTGGAGAGAATGTTTACAAGGCTGGAACGTAAAAACATTACAGAGGAAAGACAAAGGCAAGATAAAGCTACTCCGGTCTCGGCGACTCGACCAGGTCAATCACCGTCTCCAAGGGGCCAGAAGCTTCGGCCAAGATGGGGACCTCGCTTGGAGCGTCGCTGGCAGACGGGGCTTCGGTTGGCACCTCAGCCGAACCAGGAGCAGAAGTCTCACCCTGAGGCACGGCCAAAGCCACGCTGGCGACCGGGGCATCGCTTAGGACCGGGGCAGCTGGAGCGTCGACAACCGCAGGGGCTTCGACCGGGGCACCATCAGTTGTAGGTACGGAGCTCGGCTCGGGTTCCAGGTCTGAATACTTCGGCAGGTCCTGATAGACGGGGTGGTCTTCAGGGACCCCCGCACGTCTCAGTGCGGCCAGGCATCCCTCCTCGAACAGGATGGCGGTGATCTCCTCCACCTGCTTCTCGTACAGCTCGGTGGCTCGATCTACCCCATCCTGGAAGGCGGACTGGGCCTCCTTCTCAAGCTCGGCGTTCGCAGCCTTCAACCTCGCCGTTTCAGCGCGCAGCCTCGTCCCCTCAGCAGTGGACTCAGCCTTCAACCTGGCCAGCTCGGACTCCAATTCGGCGGCCTTCTTGTTCCTCGCCCAGAGCTCGCCTTTCAGGTGGTCGGCCCGAGACGAGAGTTCGGCGACCTCAGCCAGAGCCGACGCCAGCCGAGCAGATTCTCCAGCACTGGCTACCTTGAGCTCCTCAAATCCCTTCCGCTGCTCGTCTAGCTCCTTCTTCAACTTCTCCGGCTCGGACTCCAGGCGGGTCATTCTTGCAGCGCTCCTATCCCTCCTTCCCACCACGGTTAGGAGCCTCTGCACGTTCTGCAAAAAGAAACAGAGAGTCAGGATTCCACCAAGGTATTTGAAGAATGAAGAGAGGCGTTGCAAACACTTACCCGAATATTGTCCTGGATCGCCGAGACCATCAGGCTCTCATCCTCGTACCTGTCGTGCGTCTCCATATCTCTTGGCAGAGCACAGGCCTTGGCGAGAGCCCCAATCACCTCGGCATTTCCCAGCAACCGGTCTTCAACGTTCAAGGGTTCGCCGGCAGAGGTTTCCATCTTCGGCTTCCACGGTGCTGGGGCAGTTCGGGGCCCGGAAGCCGGTCCGGACCCTTGTCCCGCCAAGATGAGAGGCTCGCGCGCTGGACCGACAGCCGACTTGCTGACCAGCGCACCCTTTTCAGCCGGCGCACTCTTTTCCTTCGACGCGCTCTTCTCGCCTCCCTTCTCGGCAGGAGCTTTGGCCCCAGGAGCTTTGCCCGACTGCAGATCGGCCCTTGAGCTCTTCTCCCCCGCTTTGGACTTCTTCCTGGGCGGGGACCCCTCCTTCGAGCGGTCCGGCGAGGGTTGCCGGGCTCTCCCACTCGGGACAGGAGCAGGAACAGAGGGAGCGCCCACGCCCACCGGACCCGAAGCAGCATGAGTACCAGTAGGCGACGGAGTCCCAGAAGACGCTGACCTCTGCCTAAACTTGGCAGCCAGGTCCCTGACAGCGGCCTCCCTCGAGCTTCCTCCCATGTCCTCCTCTCGGTCAGAGGTATAAGCTTCCACTATCTGCGACAAGTCCGGCAGCCCCGGATCGGAAGTGGACGCTTCGGCTCCAGACGCAGTCCGGTCAGCAACAGGATCGGTCAAGGGGATCCCGCTAAACACCGCAACCGATACGGTCGGACGGTCAGGGTGTGTCTCGTCCGCCCCAGGAACTCCGGTCCTGTGGTAGTGGCCGCGATACCTCGGCGTATACCCAAGCAGTTTCCAAGCCGACCTGGTTTCGTGCCCCTTGTACCGTTCGACCTTGTTGATGTCTTCGGTATTCCTCCTCCAACCTTCGCTAGCAGCTCGGCGTCGCCTTGCACCCGCCTCTGCTCAACAGGCAAAGAAGAATATCAGTTCGGCACCAGTAAGATAAGCAAAACAGTAAAGGAGAAAAGCAGCGATGATTACTTGGGACTTCCCCAGGGCGACGTGGGACCGACAGCCTCCTATCTTCGCCTGGGCCGAACTCCCAGTCCCCCGAGACACAGAAGAAATCCTCCTCGGCGTTCTTACTTGAATCCTCCAAGGCTAGGACGAAGCCCCTTCGCTGCGGCTTCACACGGAGATAGTATCTTCCCTCCCCAGCCTTGCAGATATCATAAGTATCCTCGATGTCGTGAGGGCCTAGGTTGGTCCCCAAGATCTCGTTCAGCTTCGCTGTGCCCATAATGACCTTGTAGCCATTGGGCATCAGCTGGCCCGGGGCGAGGGACCAAAGGCTAAGGCAAGCCCTAAGCAGGGGGTGCAGTGGAAACCTGACCCCACCCTCGATCACAGAGATCAGAGGGAATGGCATCCAG
Source organism: Litsea cubeba (assembly GCA_012931725.1). Lineage (NCBI taxonomy): Eukaryota > Viridiplantae > Streptophyta > Magnoliopsida > Laurales > Lauraceae > Litsea > Litsea cubeba. The sequence goes on along the minus strand of CM022954.1, from coordinate 27,171,766 downwards.
CCGCCGTAGCAGCGATACAGGGCAGCGTCGGCAAGGTCTGCCGGTTTCAGGAGGACCCCCTCCGGAATTTTGAAGGCAGCCCTAAACTCGGCCAAGCCCTCATCAGAATCTACCCTGAATCTAGGGGTGCCCATGTCTAGAAGGGGTGACGACGAAGAAAAGCCCTAGAAATCGAAAAACCCCAAGAAAAACCAGACGAAAGAACAGAGCGACTTACGAGGACGAAGAGGCAGATCAGGAGCAGATCCAGGCACGTTCTGCGGTCGTCGTCCTCAAACAGATCTCAGGAACCAGAACGGAGATCGGAAGCCTCGAACGGATCTCAGAAATCAGAGCAGAAATTGAAAGTAAGAGCAGAGGCGAAGGCGAAAAGAATCAGAAGCACGAAGAAGAAGGGGACGGCCCTATTTATAGAAGGGGAAACCCTCATTTGGGTACCGCCTCCGAATTCGAAGAGACACTTCAAAGCCCGTGCCCGTCAATCAATGAGACAGCCCGTCAATCAATGGGACAACGCAGTCGGCGCGGAAACTACGCGTGTAGCCGTCAGCTCGGTTCCAAAGGCGGACAGGGCAGGGCATTTATTGCTTTAAAGAGTTGAAGCGACACCAGGTAATGATCACAGTATCCCCAGATGGATTCTTCTAGCTTTCAACCCCTAAAGGCTAGCACACTTCAGAGGTCAAAACCTAGGGGGCAATTGTGTGGGGAGATTTCCCGAACCACAGGATTAAGTTAATCACAGCCATCAGATCAGGTTAAGCATTCTCACGTGCCATCCTCGCGTCATCCACGTGACACCAGGCTCGTCCCGGCTACCAGAACAGGAGGTCCGGCCGAAGTCGGACAGCTCCGGGCCCTTAGCGCCGAACTGGCCCACCTCGGGCGTCATCTCGGCAAGGAGCACCACCGCGGGTACCACCTCGGCCGAAAGCTCCATTTCGGCTAAAGAAGCCGAGACAGAAGCCGAAGCAAGAGGGAACATTCACGTGTACCCTTCATCCCCCCACGTCGTCAGGCACGTGGAGGGATAGGGACACGCGCTGGTGGGACAGACGCGACATCCAGCCGCCCACGATCTTCGCCAGATCCCTGACAGAATCCCATCCAGCGGCTGAAGCCACATCAGGGCAGGGCCCGAGGGCAGATCCGCTGGTACTCCTACCGCCAAAGGCGCCCAACAGGATCTGGCCCAACAAGATGTGCATTAAATGCGATGTGGGCTGACCCGACGGGCATTTAATGCATAGTGGGCTGGATTGGACCACAATTAATGCAATGTGGGCTGATAGTGACTTCCCAGTCCAATCGTGGGACCCACACCACAATATCTTCCAAAGATACGTTCCACACTCTATAAATAGAGATTCATGCCACCATCTAAGGTACGCCATTTTTCCATACCAGAGCCGTTACTCTGTCTCTCTTCCTCCTCTCCTTCCATTGTTCCAGTTCCCATACTGACTTTGGCATCGGAGAGCCTTGCTCCACCCATGCCAGGGTCCTCTGACCGTTTGCTATTCCCTTTCAGGCTTCCGGACGGCATCCAGACGTTTCCAGCAGCCATCATCTTCTCGGATAAGTCCTATAAGGCTCCTCCTTATTGTGGGTCATAATTTTCTGCACCTACACCTTAAAGGCAGGGTTTTTTCCTAAAAATAATGCATTTACGTACCACTAGAATGCCTTTCATGATTTGGTCCGTGTAGTATTCAGGATCTGATTCTTGCAGTGACAGTAGAACATCGATCAATGTCTTTTTCCCTTCTTCCTCTTCTTCATGACCCCCACAACACATAGTTCTCATCTCCTTCCTCTCATTTATCAGATTCTGCAATAACTCATCTCTCTTTGTTTGCAATCTCTCCAACCTCTTCCTTATCCCGCGAAAATCCACCCAATTCAGAACAGGCAAGAAATCCAGCAAATTCGAAGCCCCACTCAAAGCAAACGTCTCTTCCACTATCTGCTGAAACTTTTTCACCTCTTTCACATCTCCCATCCCCTCTCCGAAGTACTGCTTTCCGGAGACTGTCTTCATCATGATATTGAAAACCAAATCAAATAACATCAACTTCAACCCCACCTTTTGAAACCCACTACTCAACGGCGATGCTCGCAACAGCCGCCTGACTAGCAACTGGAGCTCGTCGTGGCGTATGGTGGCGAACATGTTGACACGGTAAGTAGAGAAGATCTCGACGGTGGTGACTCGACGGAGGTTGCGCCAGTGGTGGCCATAGGGAGCCCACGTCATGGTGGTGTAGTTGTAGCCCAGGTGTTTTCCGGCGAGTAGGCGAGGGCGGCTTGCAAATGTTTTGTCATATTTGGTGAAGCATTCTTCGGCTGCTGATGAAGAGGAAACAACGAGGGCAGGGCGAGAGCCGAATTGGAGGAGGAGGATGAGGCCGTAACGGTGGGAGAGTTGGGCTAGTGATTGGTGCAATGGCTTGTAGAGGAGGTGGAGATGGCCTATTATGGGAAGAGTGAGAGGGCATGGCGGAAGGTTTTTGTTGGTGATTTTTCTTTTTATGTGTCTGGAGATGCATAGCAAGAATATGAAGAGGAAGAAGAAGAAGACATCCATTGTTGGGTTGGGATGCTTTAGAGGTGAAGGAGAGAGTACAAAAGAGAGATTTTAGTAGCTATATAATGTTCTGTTGCTTGAAAGATAAAAAATGCTAAATTTCATGTCATGGCGAGGAACACTATGCAAGCTTTCGGCACGTCCCATGCGTCCACTTGAGATGCTTACAAGCAAATGTTTTGGAAACCAGTCTCAGAGAATATTGCACTATTTCGTGACGGAATCTTGTACTTGTGCATCCAGCCAAACCTGTCACTATTAGATGGTTCATGTTAAAATTGAAATGAAAACAAAATATATGTTCTTTAATTTGAATCATCTAATGGATCTAACACTCTTAACTGTGGATCGACAGGATAATAGAACTAAATATATCTTCTTTCAGTCACTGGTAATTTGGATTTTAGAAGCTGTCAATATAAGAGTTCATCTATATCATTCAAGGGCCGTCTAGAAGTGGTTGAAAATCGAGTCTTTTCTCACCTGAAAATTATTTTGAAAAATGACTGAAATGCCCATATAATAAGCTATTATTTGCATATTCATCAAACACACTACTATGAAGATTCTTTTTTCTTTTGCTAAATGGCAAATTGTATCGACAGAAGAAAGAGAACAAGGCCAAGGGAAAAGGTCCCAAAAGAATACGAGCCCAATAAAAGAAAAAAAAAAGACGGGCCCACCAAAGGAATATCTAAGAGAAAAGTAATTAGAAACATAATATATAGAGAACAATATAGAAACAAGCCAGAAAGAAAGATGGCAACCACAAATGATTTGAGATGAAAGATGGCAACCACTAATAGTTTGGGGAGAAAAAATGGCAAGAGAGATCTAGGAATCTTGACATAACTAAAAATAGAAACCATAGCTGGGACTGTGAATTGGAATTCAATCTTCCTAGTGTTGGCAGATCATACAATAAGGCCACTGAATCAAATCAAGATAAAGCCACCAATACCGAAACTGCTTAAATGGGGCGTCAAGAAGAGGGAAAACTTGAACATTTGTTTTTTACATTATCTCCAGTTGTAATTCAATCTTTCTAGTGTTGGCAGATCATTGATCGATAAAGCCACAATAAGGCCACTGAATCAATTCAAGATAAAGCCACCAATTCCGAAACTGCTTAAATGGGGCGTCAAGAAGAGGGAAAACTTGAACATTTGTTTTTTAAATTATCTCCAGGTCTTCAAAACTGTATGGTATCTATAACCTTTTTTAAAAACACCTTATTCATTATATATACATAAATATATATATAACTAGAAAAACCCCGTGGATAACCACGAAACCACCAAATGCATAGACTGATATTTGAATTATTTTTAATAAATTTATTAATTAGTAAACTTGTGAGTCCTTTTTTTTTTGTTGCTAATTTGATCTTTATGTTTTTTTCCAAATGTTGTTTTCTTTAGGTGAGGCATGAATTGATTAACAAAGATCAAATGATCATAGACCTAACAAATTGACCTAATATATTTAAGTGGGACCAAGATGAATGGGGTCCATCATCTCTATTCTAACCGTTCATAAAATCATATGATGCAGGCTGGGACCCATTAATTGATTGATAAAGATCAAATGATCAAATGATCATAGACCTCTCAAATTGACCAAACCTAACCTATTTAAGTGGGCCCCCAAGATGAATGGGTCCACCATCTATATTCTAACAGTCCATAAAACCATATTATGCGGGATGGGACCCATGAATTGATTAAGAAAGATCAAATGATCAAATGATCGTAGACCTAACAAATTGACCAAATGGGGTCCACCATCTTTATTATAACCGTCCATAAAATTAAATGATGCGGGCCGGGACCCATGAATTGATTGATAAAGATCAAATGATCAAATGATCATAGGCCTCTCAAATTGACCAAACCTAACCTATTTAAGTGGGACCCCCAAGATGAATGGGGTCCACCATCTATATTCTAACTATCCATGAAACAATATGATGCGGGATGGACCCATGAATTGCTTGATAAAGATCAAATTATCAAATAATCATAGACCTCACAAATTGACCAAACATAACCTATTTAAGTGGAACCCCCCAGATGAATGGGGTCCACCATCTCTATTCTAACCGTCCAAAAAACCATATTATGCGGAATGGGACCCATGAATTGATTTAAAAAGATCAAATGATCGTAAACCTAACAAATTGACCAAATATTTTTAAGTGGGACCCAGATGAATGGGGTCCATCATCTTTATTCTAACCGTACATAAAATCAAATGATGCAGGTCGGGACCCATGAATTGATTGATAAAAATCAAATGATCAAATGATCATAGACCTCTCAAATTGACCAAACCTAACCTTTTTAAGTGGGACCCCCAAGATGAATGGGGTCCACCATCTATATTCTCAGCATCCATAAAACAATATGATGCGGGATGGACCCATGAATTGCTTGATAAAGATCAAAGGATCAAATGATCATAGACCTCACAAATTGACCAAACATAACCTATTTAAGTGGAGCCCCCCAGATGAATGGGGTCCACCATCTTTATTCTAACCGTCCATAAAACCAAATTATGCGGGATGGGACCCATGAATTGATTTAAAAAGATCAAAGGATCAAATGATCGTATACCTAACAAATTGATCAAAGATGATTCTTCATGGAGAGATTTTAGGTCTTTTGAGTGTATAATAGATATAGAGATTTTAGGGATAAGGGCAACTCCAGAAATGGCATTGCAAAAAGCTTGAGGTTGAGCCAGGTATCTTTATGTGAGGATGAGTACATCCCTTTAGTATTATAGATAGATATGTAAAACTTGATACTTGGGGTGGTCCCACATAGATCTTTCCATCCCCCCTCGTCCCATCTCCAAATGGCACCCACAATTGGACCCCACAAAAAGTTCTCATATAATATTTGAGAACTAGTTCTCACTTGAATATTTTCCATATATATATTGTTTTGACATGCCACGTCACTTTTCTAGTCTTCCTCTCCTAAATTCTCTCTCAAACAACTTCTTCTAAAATCTCTTGTATACATAACCATCTCTCACATATGAATTCTCTACAAATCCCTGAAAATAACCTATCTCTACAAATCCTCCACAAGTTTCCCATTATGGAAAGTTCATTCATTAAATTTCTTCTCTAAAATCATTTGATACGATGAATGTGTATGGGCGTCACTCAGTGGGCTCCCTACATAAATTTTTAAAAGGTTATGCGAAAATCTTTACTAAATGTGGTTGTATGGATGGATCCCTTTGATATTACATTATGTAAAACATTATTTAAGTGATCAATAGTCCAAAAAAAGAAGTATGTGATATCATGTGTCTGGAGAGTCATCCATTGGTGGGCCCACCTATAAGAATCACATGCTACAATAAAGAGGTTGAAAAATGCAATTAAAATTCAATCTTGTGAATATAACACAAAAGAAGCTTCTAATGGGTCCCACTATGTAGATCTCATGACCCAAAAATATCAACCTCTTTCACTTATGTCTTATCCCACACAAGTTTTGTAAAACTTAATAAATTTTCTCATGTTCCATTTGAGTGGGACCTACCAAATAAATATTTTACTAATCTATGTAGGACTTCATAGCAGTGGCGGACCATAGTTTTGTTTGGGTGGGGCTAAACTTTTTATATTTTTTTTAAAACAAAAGCAAAAGAGAAAAAAAAAAAAGGAAAAGACGAAATACGAGTGGTTAAAGCTCAATTTCTATAATTTTGTTGTTATTTACTTTTCTTCACAAAAAAAATAATACTAAAGCTCCAACCTCCAAAGAGTTCACTCATGCAAACAATCCACAAGGGTGTTTTATGGAAAAGAGTTTGACCCCCCTTTCTACAATTGATTTTATCTGAGATAGACACCATATTAATTATGGTCTAAGAAGAAATTCCAAAAGAGAAGAAGAAGAAGAAACAAGTAGTTAAAATCTAGATGAAAAAGAAATAAGTAGTTAAATTCTATCTCCTAATAGTTCCTCTTCATCCTCAGCTTTTTCTATAGTTCTATTGCTATCTACTTCCCTTTACAAGAAAAATGCTAAAGTTCCAAAGAGCTCACTCACACAAACAATCCACAATTGTACTTTCTAGAAAAGAGAGAAACAAAAAAGGTTGAAATAACAAATAACTATAGGAACTGGATGAGGGGGTTATTTCGACGGAGTTGGCTCGATGTGGAAGGCTGAATGGGGATGGGGTTCCAACAAAGTTGGCTCGATGTGGAACTGGAGGAGGGGTGATTCCGAGGACTTCATTGCGGGAAGTGTTTGCTACGATCCGAGAAAGTCTAATCATAAGATTGCCGATGAGGAGAAGCCTGATCCGCGCTTAAGACTGCAGACAACAAATGTTGAAAGGGGAAGTAACTTTTTACCACGAATGCTTTTTTTTTTCTGGGGTTGCTTTTAACCGGGGATTTTCTTCTTCTTTTTTTTCTTTCTTTTAATTAAAAAACAACGAAGTTTTTGAAATATGTGGGGTGATTGTTTTTTCCTTTTTTTCTTTTTGGTAACAACATCTGGTTCATGTTAGATGTGGGGCGATTGTTGAGTGATACATGGGGCATGGACATGGGCCCCATTTAAATTTAATATGATTAATGGTCGCCCTAGGTCCTCAAATGGTGGATCCGCCACTGCTTCATAGATTAAAGATCATAGTCATCTTAAGTTATTTATATTATCTACGGAACTCATTTGATGAAAGATCAACATACGTCTATCATTTTTTAATTTCTTTTGTTGATGAGGGTGTCCAGCCTCTTCAAGAATCAACTATTCCCCAGGCAACTCAAGTCAGTGCCTCCCCCATGCACCGGTAAATCAGACTTTTCCATGGGCAAGTGGCTTATAAAACGATCAATACAATATCCTCTCCTCTGCACTTGTCACATAAAATATGACACCCAGAGAATGAGATATACTCTGTTTCATCGCAAACGAGCGTAAGCTTGAGGGAAGGTTGCCGGGTGTGAAACAGTTTGGCTTTTCTTGTACTCGAAATCTCGTAAAGGACAATGCAGAAAACAGCTCCTATAGCATACCAGAAGGAGAAGGCATAGAACGATCTTGGCTAGGTTCCTTTTGAAATTTGGAGAACCCAAATCTAGATGTAAGATGAGAAACTACGTCAGAAAATGAGCTTGATCGAATTCATATCCTTTGTGGGCAACGCGATGCTAATTGGAAGCCAATGTTAGAATGTGAGCCAAGTGGTCCACTTGACCGCAAGCCCACACATGGGTCCCACCTTTGGACTCCCAATGCAATTAAAGGACTCCTCTATATTTTGTATTTTAGAAATCTATGGCACTTGAAACTAGCCCATTGCTTCCTATTCAAGTTACTGATTAGAGGGAGAGCCCTACCATGGGGGAAAGAAATATCCCATGATCTTCTCAAATACCTTAGTGGGAAAGGTGTTAGGGATAGCTGGCAGAAGAGAGAAAAACGGGGAAATGAATGACCATTAACAGCTAGCAGAAGATAGAAGTAATGGAGCCCTGAATGGGAGGAGAAAAACGCTCCATAATCTAAAGCCTGACAGTTATCGCCTGCCATGATGGGGAAGAGTAAACGTGCGTAGTAAAGTAGGAGAACGTGTGCAAAGAAGAGGAAGAGATGCAGAAAATGGAGATATAAAAGAAGGAGAAAATCACACAAGGAGGTATGCAAAATTGAAACTAGAAGGAGATAATTAGAAGGATAAAATGGAGAAGATTCTATAACTTTATCATCGAAGAGTTCTCGGTCGGACCATCCAATCGAGTTCTTACGATAATTTATCTATGATATAGGTAAAAGAATTTGTTCAGGTCGTGAAGAATGTGGGAGGTCTCCATTGCCGAGCAGAGTTACCACACCATCGACAAGCCAAGCTGACCTCCAATTCTTGGATTGCCGAGCTAACCTCCATTCCTCGGATCAATCAAAATTAGACCTTACAATTGGCGCCGTCTGTGGGAAGCAAAGAAAGAAAATCATCCACTAACGCTTCTTCTTGATGAGAGATATGGCGGATCAAGAGCTTGGTCTAGGATCACAGCACCAGGCTAGACGATCTTAGTCTCATTTAGAGGCAACCCAGGACAAAGGGCGATGAAGACACCTGGGAAAGGATCCTGCAGTCAACCACTCCGGTGGCCCAGAAGTCGATTATGTTCCATACATAGATAGTGATCACACCGACCCCTTTCCAGGCAAAAAAGGATGGTTCCGGTCAGAGGTATACCGCACTGACCCAAGCCATGCCATAAACTCACCATCTGTGGATAAATAGCAAAAAGGACCCCACCAGAGGCAAGGTCATGATCACCAGATACGAGTTCCGCTACGGGACACATATGTCTGCCTGGAGCAGTCTTGCAGAGAAGTTGTTCGGGACCCGACAAAGGGAATGAAGCAGCAAAAGGAAAAGATCAACTGCTTGCTGCGGGAATTAAGGCAGCAAAGGATGTGCAGGGACGCCCCCCAAGTCTGGAGGATGCTCGGAAAGGTTCGACAACTGCCCATAAGATCCGGCGAATAGAGCGCCGAAGCAGCACCGATGTACTGGGGCCCAAAAGTTACCATTCTAAATCAAAAGCTTGGAAAATCTGAGCTAAGGCCAGAGCAGGAGATGAAGGGAGTAAGACTTCAAGCTCCTGACTATGAAGAGAGGAGGAGACCGAAGTCCAAACATGGGGCGCTAAAAACGGAGGGGTTCCAAGAAAGAAAACAATTCTAGGGCATTTCCCGAGGAAGACGGACATGCCCTCATCGAGAAGGCGTTAGCAAACTAGAAGTCCCCTTAGGAAAATCCAACCAGAGCAAGGTACTTGGGAAATGCACAAAATTTTGAATCTCCATTCTCGGAGGAAATTGGAAAAGCATACCCTCCTCGGCGATTCTCGATCCCCAAGTCGAGGGTCTATGATGGAACCTCCGATCCCACCAACCACTTACAACATTACCAGCATTCATGGCATTATGGTTAGGGAATGAGCCACAGAAGTGCAAGGTTTTCCCCTCGAGTTTGGGAGACCTGGCCTTTGTAAGTCCTGGATTCTTACCCTAGAGGGGAGGGGGGGGGGGGGGGGGGGGGGGGTGAGCTACTAATTAGTGACCAATTATGACTAATTTTAATTTCTTTAAAACAACTAGTCACTTGTGATGAATACAAACAAAATGCGGAAGCTAATAAACACAATCACCACATAGCATGCACCATCACATAAGGATTTATAGTGGTTCGGCCTCAATGCCTGCATCCACTATCGGCTTGTGTTTCTATACCCTACCAGATTTCCACTATGTATGATTTTCAATAGGCTAAGCAATAACCTTTACATTATGCTTTTCAAGGCTAAGCAATAACCTTTACACTATGCTTTTCAAAGCTAAGCAATAACCTCTACAACCATAGGGTTGGTTCTTTCTTTTAGTAGTGTCTAGAATACACTTGGTGGAGATACATTTTTAGCTCAATACAATGCCTCTTAATTAGGTAGATATGAAAGTGAAAAACTAACTCACACAAACACTAAATGAATGCAAAGATGTATACTCGATGTGTATGCATGATGTCCTCAATCATTTTGAAAGTAAAAGCTCATAAATGTGTGCCAAAGGCTTTTAAAAGATTTAGCTCATAAAAACATTTATGATTGAGGAAAGAATGCTAATCACATGTTAAAAACAACTTGTAAAAGATATACCTATCTGTTCCAAACAAGTTGTGAAATTTAAAGAACAAAACATGTGATGCATATGGATTTCAATCAAATTAACAATGTAGCTCAATATATGTATGCTAAAAGCATTTTAAAACTGTAAAATACAAAAATAGATTTGATTGAAATTAAGGGTCAAATCACATGTAATTAAAAATCAACTTGAAAATGATATACCAATCAATGCTAAGCAAGTTGTAAAACTTTAAAACAAAATACATGTGATTTGTGAAGTTGTTGAGTCCAAAACATAAGATAGATTTGAAAGTGATTTTCTTATGATGAAAAACAACAACCAAAGATTCAACCAAGTATAGGAATCATGTTACATATAATTTCAAAGATATTTTCAAAACATGATTTACTTAGATATACTAATTTAAGTACTACTTGGTTTAAATCAAGGTGATGCATCCAAAATGATAAATCAATTCAAAACATATACATGTTATGGACACAACAAATCATAGTTTAACATGCTAGAAAAGATTTACCAATAATTAAAGCAAAGCATGAAAATATATGATTAAGAAAAGCAAGCTTACTTAGTGATTTAACTTCATTAATCCAAGCTTTGACTTTTCATTTGACCCTTTAGTCTTCCTTAGCTTATCCCCCTTTGTTTGGTCTCAAAACACCTCAAGGAGGGCCTAAAAGTTCCTCAAAATTTTAAAGGAATGAACTAGTATTTATACCCAAAAAATGGGTTTCTGCGAGTTCGCGGTCGACCCCCTTGACTGCTCGGTCGACCTACCCTTCAACGGGCAAAAATATGACCGTTTGAAAATTCTGCAATGGTCACTTTTTCGGTCGACAGACAGATTCTTCGGTCGACCGAGTCCATGGCTCGGTCAACCGACCACATTGTCGGTTGACTGGGTCCATAGACCATTTTCCAACATTTTTGCATATTTAAAGTATATTCTTTGTGGGATCTTTGGGCCATAAAATCAAGCTTGTAAACATGATTTAAATCAATCTAAGTGTTTTAAAATCATGAAACATAAAAAGCCTAAAAAGATTTGAAACTTTAAAACCAATGGCTACCTTGATTCATAAAAATTCTTTTTCAAATTAAAATGCATCCAAGTTTAAAACCAAAACATGCATGAACCTTAAGTTTTAAAGGTTAAAATCATAATTTCAAGTTTTTGAATTTTCTAAATCAATCCTCATGTGAAAATTCAAACGATGATGATGAAAATGAAAATGCATCCATCAAATTGCAAACATAAAATCCCTAACAGCCTTGAAATGGTTCTCCCGCCTAGAGCCGAGATCGATCTGTAGCTTCCGGGAGCTTGCTGGATCTTTTGTTACTCGTTTTGTAATAAATTCCAAGCAGCCCAGGGACATTGGGGCGTTGTTGTCTCTTAAGAAGCAGAGCTCGGAGAGCCTGAAGGAGTTCAGCGCTCGGTACTGGCGCCTCTATAATGAGGTAGAAGGGAGTAACAAACAAGTAGCTATGGCAACTTCAAGCTCGGGCTGTCGAAGGAGAGTAAGCTTTGCCAATCGTTGACAAAGCGATCCCCGACCACACAAGGAGACTTGATGGAGCGGATCGAAGAGTTCATGAAATTAGAAGAAGATATGGGAGCACCTGAGCCAAGGTGGGCTTGCCCGACGGAAGAGGGGGTCAAGAGAAAGAGGGAGGTCAGATAAGGCTCTGATAAAAGAACGGGTGATACCGAACCCACAAGAGCAGCCTTTGAAGGGGCGCTGACGATCTTTGAAGACCTAATCAGTTAGGACCTAGAGAAAGAGGGCCACACGCTTGAAAGAGGTGTATCAAATGAGCACCGAGCAGAGCATAGTAAACAAGTCTGGGCGAAGGAAAATGAAGATCTTGTTCTCAGATGAAGATTTGTGAGATGTGGTCCAGCTCCACACTGATGCCCTAGTACTAACTTTATGAGTAATGGGGTATAGTGTACGGAGGATGCTCATAGATCTGGGAAGCTCATCAAAAATTATGTTTCCCGAGCTATTTGATAAGCTCGGCCTGAAGCACTCAAAATATTTAAGGCTGACCTCGATTCCCCTGTTCGGGTTCAGTGGCCAAAGCCGTGCACCCGATGGGCGTGGTAATTGTGCAGGTCGGTGCAGGTCCCATCCGCTTAGACGTGGAATTCTTGGTGGTAGATGTGCCATCTCCCTACAATGCCATTATGGGGGCAAACATGGATTCATCGCATGAGGGCGGTGCCATCGACCTATCACCAAAGGATCCGCTTCCCAACATTGAAAAGAACCACGAAAATCAAAGATCAAGCAGCATCCAAAAGCAGTCTGATCGCGGTAATCAAAGGAAAGGCGAAAAGGACAGATGAGGAGCATGTATGCTCGGAGAGGAAGGCCGATCAAAATAGCAACTACAGTTAAGTCGGCCAGAGGTCGGAGATAAAATTGCCGATCTGACTGACGAGGCCGTAAGGAGCTGAAAAAGATTTCGGTAATTGGAGAAGATCAGGAGCGGTACTCGATGGTTGGATCATCTATACTGGATGGTTGGATCATCTATATCTAAGGACGAGCAGAGCAGTTTGGTTCAGCTACTCAATTAGAGCGCCGATGTTTTGCTTGGACTCCGCATGAGACTCCAGTCACGGCAAGCTAGGTCCGACTGGGGAAGGACCATGCAGGGTCACCTCTTGAAGGAAAAGCACGGGCAAGCCTGGATCATAGCAAATTTGAAAAAAAATTCTATTTCTAAGCATTGTTTCTCTGATGAAAATTATCTTGTGACAAGAAATTAAAGTTTTATTTGAAATCTTTGTACGAAAGAAATCGGATTTCTTGCATCTTATTGCATGTTATTATCACTCCTCCAAATTTCTTGTGCCAAGGATGAAGCCCCCCTAAAAATCCATTTGAGGACCCATGATAGGGCATACCTTATCAGGAACAACCTCGCAAGAAACAGGGCCAAGGCCTGAAGGGCAGCTTAGGACCTACTACTTCGTACCAAAGGATAAAAACCTAATTGGGAAGAGCCCAAACTAGGTACGCTGCACTGATTTCCTCTTTAACTAATAGCTAAGCATGACGAAGCAAGCATTAGGCCAGAAAGAGAGTCCGGAAAGAACCGACAGTGGTGGCGGAAACAAAAGATCTCTTTCAAAGAGACCCCCCTCCCCCCTCTTTCTTCTCAGAAAATGGAAAAGAAAAAAAGGGGCTTGGGGGGCAATTGTGGGGGAAAGAAATATCCCATGATCTTCTCACATACCTTAGTGAGAAAGGTGCTAGGGACAGCTGACAGAAGAGAGAAAAAGGAGGAAATGAATGACTATTAATAGCTGGCAGAAGAAAGAAGTAATAGAGCCCTGAATGGGAGGAGAAAAACGCTCCATAATCTAAGCCTGACAGTTACCGCCGACCATGATGGGGAAGAGTAAACGTGCGCAGTAAAGTAGGAGAACGTGTGCAGAGAAGAGGAAGAGATGCAGAAAATAGAGATATGAAAGAAGGAGAAAATCAGACAAGGAGTTATGCAAAATTGAAACTAGAAGGAGATAATTAGAAGGATAAAATGGAGAAGATTCTAACTTTATCATCGGAGAGTCCTTGGTCGGACCATCTGATCGAGTTCTTACTATAATTTGTCTATGATACAGGTAGAAAAATCTGTTCAAATCAAAAAGAAGGTGGGAGGTCTCCATTGCCGAGCAGAGCTACCTCGCCATCGACAAATCGAGCTGACCTCCAATCCTTGGATTGCCGAGCTGACCTCCAGTCCTCAAATCAATCAAAATTAGACCTTACACCTACTTCTAATCATGATGGGAACCGAACTTTAAAGAGATTATTGCTTTGCCTCTCATTACTCGCAGGTATTATAGAGAAGTGGAAGTAAGGTTGTTGTAAAACCCAAATTCCAAGCCTCTATCAGTTGCACGCCCAACTCGAAGAATTGATCTAGGCACGCCTGTGTTTGCCTGATATAGTGTTATTCAGATCTGATATATGAGTAGCGATCCTGTGGTTTTAGCCCAAGCAGTTGTAGGAGTTTAATTATGAAGGCAAAACACAAGACTTTTGTCGGCAGAAATTTGTTCTACAGTATGGAAGCCTTCTGCTTTCACACTGCATCTTGAACTGATGAAATTCTGAGCTTGTTCCACAACATGAGATAAAGCTTTAGTTTAGAGTTTTTCCAAATTGACTGTCTAAATTTAAATTCAGAAATCTAGCGTGTTTGTTTTAGACCTTTTAATATCAACAGACGAGTTCCCTCTCATGCTTAAGTCAGTCACCGAGGTTGGAAATTCGTGTAATCATTAGTTTTTTATATGATTTTGGCGTACCTCCTCATCAGATCCTCCCCCTTCTCTTATGCAATTTCCCCCTAGATTTCAGATGCCAGTTAGCACACGTTTCCAACTTCCACATCATGGTGACTGGATTTCAAACGTGGCTCAAGATCATGGGATGTCTCCCCCTCAATCCTGGTCTCCTTTTTCTCTCTTTTGCGAGTTGTCCTTGACACCCTTCCTACTAAAATATGTCAGAACATCATGGCCCACGCTCAAGAGATGTTTCTTTCCCCCACATAAACTAGATGGATCATGGCCATAGATATCACTACGTCAAAAGGGGCTATCAACGATCTACGCTTGATTAATCGACGCTTAATGCCTGTCGTCATAAAGCGACCCTTTCACTCAAATTAAGACTCACATCGTCCGTCATTTTTCAATAAACCAAAATGGGTCCCCAAGTCCCAGTTTTACTACCGTCGTTTTACATTCCCTCCCTTTTATTTCTTTCCCTCCATTCCCCGCCATTTTCGTTCTTTCTCAATCGATTGGCGTCATTTCTCTTCCTCGGCTCTCTTCCTCATCTCTCTTCCAGTCTATCTCTCACACCGGGTTTCTCATTCCGATCTCATACACCGGCAGCGACGCACTGATGGTATTCAGTTTGTAGAAATGAAGGTTGGAGAGGAGGGCTTTCAGTTTTCTTGGTGCAGGTCAGGTCTCCCTTTACTCACTGTTCTTTGTCATTGTTCTCTCCGCTGACTTCTCTCTACAAAAATCTCAAGGTGAATCTCAGACTTCTGATTTATTTTCTATTTCCATGCTTTTGAGGGTCTCAAATCAGGGCAGGATTTTGGGGATTTTAGGTGTTTTAGGATTTAGGTCATATGACTGCTCGTATGACATCTATTCCCTCCTAACATCATTTTCTCATTTTGGGGATTTTAGATGTTTTAGGATTTAGGTCATATGACTGCTCGTAGGTCATATCAAGCCACACACTTCATCGTTCAAGATCCAGTTCGGAGAACAGAGAAGTTCTTTGCAGCGCAGCAGCTGGAAGGTAATCTCAGCAGCATAATCACTACATGTGTTATACATTTTAAAGTTAAGGTCACTGTATTATATGGTGCTTGATCAAATGTAAATAATTTTCCTACTATCCATCAACTAATCAGTTGTGGTTTTTCAGGGCAGCTCATGATTCATCTGGTGGGCTCCATGTTATTTGGGTCACGTTGCCAAAGAGAACAAGAAACAGAACAGGGGAAAAAAACCTCATGAAAATCTAGCAGCTTCCCTAAAATGAACTTTACCAACAGTTTGCATATATTTTGAAATAAAGCAAATGTTTTATGGCTAGGTTTTGTTGATGTGAGTGACTTTTAGGCAAGCGCAGCTCATGATAGGTCCACTTAATGAACAGAAAGGGTGGTGGCCAGCGTCTTAAAAAAAGCACAACAGCAAAGGAAGGCCGATAGACAAAGACAACAACCTCCAATTTATTTGCAACCAATAATCATCTCCTCATTCTCCAATACCTCTGTTTTTCATTCAATCCCACTCTTTTCATCTCTGAGCTGGTCATACAGGTACGTTTCCCTTTTGATTTAATGAAGTGGGCTGGTTTTCTGTTGATTATATTGATGTTTATTAGCTAAAAAATTCTTTCTTTTATATTCCCTTTATTGTTGGTTTTCTGTTGATTTAATGAAGCTGGGCAAAGTAATTTTGTGTACTAGTTGAAGGTGTTGATATCTTTAATTTAAAATGGGAACTGGTTCTTGTACTTTCATTTGGTTTTTTTTTTGCTCTATTTTTCAGTTACATGGAATTGGATGTTTATGATTTTTTCTTTGGATTTTAGCATTTCTGCAGTTGAAATGAAAATGGGTTTATTATAATTCTTTGAATTTATTTTCTTTGAATTTATTGTTTTATGTCGTATGGATAAATGGGTTTCTGTATGTGTTTTCTTTGGGTTCAATGAGTGATCGATGGTCATATGGAAAACTGGAAATTAAATTTCTTCTCAAATATATGGGGACACGACCTCCAAGCCCTCATAGCTCGTGTGCCTGAGATATTAGATAGTGAGGATACTAGTATTATTATCATTTGTTTTGGTACTACGTACAAGTTATTTATCTTTCTGGTGAGTCATGTTAGTCATCTCGACAAAGGAGTTTCAATGGACAAACTCTGCTCATGTTGAAAATCTTGGTCCATTGGAAACATTTACTGGGCTTTGAGAAAACAAAAAAAAAAAAAAAACAAAGGTAGAAAAGAAAGAAAAATGTGCAAATAGGTATGGGATTCATAAGCTAGTCAATAACATGACAGGCTTGATGACAATTTTACACTAATTATGGATGAATCCAAATGTTGTGTTAGTGCTAATGACAATCCCTACACTAATTGCTCTTATGGGTCTTTTGATGCAATCACTGAAGCTTTATACCATCTATCTGGGATCACGGATGCACGTTCTTTTTTCCTTAAAAATAAATATATATCTCTCTCTTGCATAATCAAGGACTTGAATTTTGTGTTAACCTCAATTCTCTGAGAAATGAAAAGTTCCACAGATACTAGCAAACAACCTTGAGTTTTATGTTTCTTCATATAGGGACTAAACCCGTGATATCCTATCTATTGATAATTAAGACTTAAGAACCTAGTTTCATAAGATCACAAGAGTATTTATCGCTTCAACTTGATGTTTTGGTCTGATAAAATAATCACATCTTGCTCAGAAGTGGCACAATCCTCTGGAGTTTTAGTAAATTGGTTTTTGTGGTCTAGTAGCCTACTTTCCTAGACTTTTTAGTTGCTTCTAACATGGGTTAGCTAGAAAAAATAATCCAAACCTGTTATTAGCATTTCAACCAGCCACCTCATCTTCTCCTGCTCTTTAGCTTAATCCCTCTGGCACTGGCTGCTGGAATCCTCAAGTGCCCTGCATCCCCCCTCCTGCTCTGCCTCTTCTATTTGGCTTTCTCTTTCTAAAGGAAATGACTTAGCTGGGAGGCATTTCATGGCTTCAGTTTTTCTATCAGTCCTTTATGCTATCTGGAAGACCAAGAATATTGCAGCCAATTTTTAAGATCATCACCTCTCCCTTAATCAGATCTTAGCTAAGCTGCATGATGATCTTTGTCTTTCTCTGAAGAGGATATCCAAACCTTTTGGCAGCCATCAGCTCACCTCTCTCTTCAGATTTTTGAATATACATGTTAATTACAGCTCCAACTGATTTCTACCTGGCTCTTTTCATGTTTCTCAGGGTCTTTTTGCTCTTTCTTTTCATGTATTTTCTCTTTCTTTGAGGCCTCTTTTGCCTCTGTATTCTTTCTTCTCCTTCCTTAGTACAATTACCTTTCAAACAAAAAAAGAGGTAATGTCCTATATATTATAAAGAAATAAGAAATGTGATTCAGATAATGAATAAATAAATCCAGACCACTGTCTGGACAATATTATTTCTTGACAAAGAACTGAATAGTTTAGTTGATAAATCAGTTAACTTCAAAGAGAAATGACCCAATCATATTAATTTAAGTATACAAATGGTGCACATCCTTCCTGAATCCAACACTTTCAATAAAACCCACCCCACCCAAGATTTAATTGTAGCCGAACATTGCTCTGATTCATGGGTGGTGGGTTAGATTGAACAGTTTTGATTCATGCAAGGTAGTGCGAGGTGATCATTTCAACCAACACTGGATGACTTCTCAATCTAAAAATTATGAGGTTTGCTAAATTATTCGATAAAATGTTGAAGAATATTTTACTATCTCCTATTTGCATAGTTAGTAGATAAAAAAGTTGACGAGTTACTGATATCCCATTGATGTATTGAATTTCTCAAGATTGGCTGAGATTTTCCAGATCACAGTGAATTCAAGAGTGCTTAAAACTAATTAGCTTGGATATTCAGAAACCAAGTGCAAGACATTTAAACAAAGTTTATGCATTTAAATAATTTGAGTTACCATTAAGTCACATAATTTGTTTGTTCTTTGCATTCAATAATTACTGATCACTAGAGTTACACTAACTTGTGCTCAGTCGGTTGGCAACCCCGCATCTTATCCAAAACAGTGGGGTTTCGGTGAAAGCTATAACACCTTGTTGGGCAAGCACCAAGGACACAAATCTTGTTAATGAAGAGCTCACTTATTATGGCATCATCAAGCAAATCTTACAGTTGGATTACCATGACTTCATACAAGTAGTATTCAATTGTGATTGGGTGCATGTAGAAGATGCACATGGATGTAAAGTTGATCCAAAAACGAATCTAATATATGTTAATCTAGGGAGGATTCAAAGAAATACAAAAGAAGATGATGAACCATTTATTCTTGCTGCTCAAGCAACTCAAATCTTTTATTGTAAAGATCATAGTAGGCCTACAGAAGAATGGCATGTTGTATTGGAAGTTCCAAAAATGTTGAATGGAGATGTGGATGCTTTTGAAGATCCCTTATTCTTTTCAGACAGAACGAATGAAAATGCCTTAGCATCAGCATTACGAGATGATATCATTGGTGATGAAGAAGTTTATCAATAACATTGTTGTCGACCCATGTATGCATGGTATCATTGTTTTTGATTGTTCAAATATTTTCCATAAAATGGATGATGTTGCTATTTTTTTCTATTTATAATTTCCTATGATATTTTCTCATGTTGATTTACATGTACTTATATATTCATTATCCACATGCTAACATTTTTATAATGATGTGAATTCTCATATTAAAGGTTTGTGTTTGCAGTTAACATGTCTTCAAATCGAGAAAGTGTGACTTTTGGGATAAATGGGCAACCCATTAGTGAAAACGCATCACAACTATCCTCATTTATTGGTTGGGCTGTGAAATCTATTGTGGCACCTACCTGACACTTGGAAGTTCGTGCCAAGAAACCTAAAGGAGGAAGTCTGGAAAAATGTCACCGTGAGTGTTTGTTCATTTTATGTATTTAATTCACATTGTAATTTAGACTTATAAATAAGACTTAACCCTAAATTATATCCTTTACAGGATAAATATGATATTTTGTCATGCTATAAAGCATTTATTCTTACAAGAGCAAACATTTCATGGAAAGATTGGAAGTCCAAGCTTCGAATTGGTATATAAGATAAAAATCAGACGGACACAGAGAGGAAACAAAAACTTCCACAATACGTTAAGAAGGAAGATTGGGATAGGTTTGTCGACATCCAATTGATGCCCGATAATTAAGCTAAAAGGTAGTGTGGGAAGAGAGCTAGGAAAGAAATGAAATGTCCGCACACCTCCGGCAGAAAGGGCCAAGCTCGTGTTGCAGAAGAATTGGTGAGCTCCATTTCTTCATCATTTGGTTGAATTTTTCCATTGAATTTAATGTTCATTTTGTCATGTTTGTTGCTTGTACTTTAGAGAAAAAAGTTTCCAGATAAAGAGATTAGTCGGACGGATGTTTTTGTTGAGACCCATACTAGGAAGGATAGGTCTGCCACGTGTGAACAGTTAGTGAGAATATTATCTTATTCATTTTTATGGTGTCATATAATATAGTATAATCATGGAATCTATTTTATAGTTTTTAAGGAATTGCTATGCATTCTTATTGTCAATTCATTTTGCAGGACAAGATTAAGAAAACAGTTATGGATGACCCCTCCAGTGCATACAACGATCTTGAGAACAACGCAGTTACACAGGTATATATGCAGATTATGGATGAACGCTTCTTGCCTATTTGCTTGCACCAAAATATTGCTTTTGAAAACCTCATGTTTTCTGTCACACTTGTTGGCTGAATGGCTGGCTAGGTTGCATGAGATGGTTACATGAGCACATGCATGATACAATCATCCATTAACTATAACACATAAGCGCAATTAATTTGTTGGACAACAAGTACATGCTTCTTATGTTTTTTTTTCTTTCTTTCGTTAAGACTGACAGGTGTATTATATATGATATTGAAATTCCTAGGTTAGCTTGTTGTTTTTTCCTTTTGTTAAGACTTGTATTCTTACTCCTTAAAGCTGAAAAAATGGATCCACATAAACAAAGCCACCAGTTCATTAATTTATGAACTGGTTCCATTTTTATTTCTTTTGCATTAGTTTTTGAAGATCTTGAGATTGGGAGACTAACATATGGACAAATCTACTGCACAGCCATATCTTCAGCTTTAAGCAATAAGAATGCATTTATGAACTGGTTCCATTTTTATTGCAATAAGACTAACATATGGACAAATCTCTTTTGCTCGTGCAATGTTTGTTCTGTACCGTGTTAAAGGTGGGTCCAAATTTTCAATGAGAAACAGTTGCTTTCAGCCTAAACAAGAGAGATCTTTAAATATACTTGTGCATTTAGATTACTAAATGAATTGTTGTAATATTGCTCCGTCGTTGTGTTGCTTGACTATAGGAAAGCATGGGTTAACATTGAATGAGAATGACAATGGGACAGAGTAAAGCTAAACCTGCTTGATTCACCTAGACTATCCCTAGACCATTTTTTATACATGATATGAAACCCACCCCATGCCTGTAAAAAAGGGTTTGAGCCTGCAAACTCAAAATCCCCACTCTTTAAATCCTCATGCTTACTGCATTGACTTTGTGTGTGATATTTCCATTAGCAAATATGTAGATAATATCTCTGGTTGGATGAGCTAAAAAAAACATAAAGAATAAGGCCCCTCTTATCACACTGTATGTCTTATGTATTCTTTCTCCTTAAAGCTACATAACGGTTAGAGATAGAAATCTCAGTAGTTAGGAAAAAAAAAACTCAGATATGATATTTGGTTGCCCCACATCAGCATTCCTATGCCATGTCAGCAGTAAGGTACTTTTTATCTCCTTCGTTCCAGCAATGAGTGCTCTTCACGTTTCACATGACGCTCAAGAGTCACAACCCATCTTTAAACAATTCTTCCTCTTCTTCTTAATGCCTGCCACCCATCTTTTAACACTTCTTCCTCTTCTTCTTAACGCCTGCCATTCTCTCTCTGCCCTTCAAGTTTAAACTTATGTTGTATCCATTGCCTATCAAGGTATGTCTTCTGCTTCCTTAGTTCTTTGCTTTTCTTAGAATCCAAATCTATTTGAGGTGTAATGCACAATTAACGAAAACAAAATCTAAAGTAGCACAAATAACCAAAAAAGAATATAAGGAAAGAACTACCTCTGTCAACAAATTGTGGGTGCAAATCTCACTTTTAAGTTAAACAATGAGAGAACTAATTGATCTGGGTCTAAGAGGAGAGAGGCTTTGAGCGAATGGCAAGCATCTCGCCCTGAACAAATAACCAAAACAGAATCTAAGCAGCACAAATAACCAAAACAGAATATAAGTAGGGGTGTTGGATGGTTTGGATATAAGAGATTTGGTGGGAACTAAAGGAAATAATGTTTTTATGTATGTTGTTGCTGAGATAGGCTCTTGGTCTTCCTGCTTAGGGCTCTTCTCCTACCTAAGACCACATCTACACCAAGGTTCGACCCTCTCTCTCTGATTGTTGAGCTTTTGACCTTTTGTTTCATGGACGGTTGAGATTTGTTTGATATATGGTCGTGGGGATTTATGTGGTGGGCCCCACGATAGATGGTCCAAATGGAGTAGACATTTCTGAGGTTCTGATATGAACAATTTTATGATTTGGGATATGGGATGTCATATGGGATGCATATATCTAAGAGTTTTTTTTTTTTTATTACATATCACAAATTGATTAGATTGTATTCATGAAGCTCAATCATGTAGGTGTTTATATGTAGTCAATACGCTGGGTCTTTATATTATAGTAGGGATTGCTCCATATCTCTCATGTCAGGTACCCTATCCATCTTGATGGGTGCTCGCAAAAATTTCTATTACTCCACATGTAGGTTGCACATGTAATCATTTTTAATGCCCGACCCATGGTCTGCTTAAACATTATATAATATGGCTTTGCAGCCTTACGATCTTATAGCCCTCTATATTTACATGTAGTTGGTTTTGAATAAAGAGATCAAGAAACAATCAAATGTTTCATGAAGTACAAATATTTTAGTCGTAAAATAAGATCTGTAATGAGAGAACTATCAACACCAATAATATAATAAAATCATCTACTAGTTGAATGTTTAGTCACTTTTTATATCAATTGATAATAAAAATAATAACTTAAACTAAATAATCAATTTGCATGAGATTTTATCCGTGCATCGCACGGGCTTCAATGCAAGTGTTATTGAAATTCATAACTAGGTTATCTTGTTGATTTAAACAAGTTTTTTTTTTTCCACAGGTTCTTGGTCCTGATACTCGAGGACGTGTTAGGGGATTGGGTTTGGGTGTTCCAAAGACTTCCATGCAACATACACATCCATATAGGATAGACTTACGAGAGGAGCAAGCATCGAGAGCAACCATGCAGACCCAAATGGACAACTTGAAGGAAATGCTAGAAATGCGATTAGCGGAGGAAGCTAGGCAACGCAAGGAGGACATGGAATGTTTCTTTACTTCTTTTTCTCAGGGTGGGTCACAGGTTCAAACCACTACCGATCGTGGGAGTTCCTTTCAGGTATAAAGCAGTTTTACATAAATAATACATGCCTATATTTGAAATAATGTGTGACATTGATAAAATATATGGTAACATCAATTGTTCCTAATTGTAGGTGAGAGATAATTTCTCAACACAGCCACATCCCATAACAACTGCGCAAACGGGTACAAGTTTGTGTAAATTGATGCACCTGACTAAGAGGCCTGCATGTGTTGTTGCTTATGGCCGAGTGAAGGGCGACTCACCTGATGATCCAGGTTGCTATGAGATTGTCCTAGATGAAATCATTGAAGGGAACGTCGACTTGGTAACTGGAGAAGGCAAGATGGAAGATCTTATAACAGGAGATGAGGCCGAGTGGCCCAAATGGAAAACCATATTTTACTAGATGTGGATGAATGCATACTAGATGGATCTATTTGACTGATAGTATAAATCTTGAATTTTCTATATAGATGGATGTTTTGTTTTGACCATTAAATGTGGATGAATGTATATTTTTTTCGACTATTGTATGGATATTTGAATGGCTACTGTAAATGATTGTTTAATTTTTTACTATTAGATAGATGTTAGAATGACTTTGTGGTTTTTTACTATTGATGTTGTTCATAGGTGCAAATTTTTAAAATATTCATTATTTTTTTATTTTTTTTTTTGCCTTTTTAAAAAACGACTGTTAGGAATAGTCGTTTTACTAGTTCTTTTAAAATAATTTTCCCGTAAAAAACGACTGTGTGAAGCCGTAGATTTCTTGTCTAATAAAAACGACTATTCTAAAACGTCGTTTTATATTCAAATTATCGACCTTTTTTTACCGTCGTTTTCATAAAACGACTATGAAAATCTCGACGGCCGGTTCGACGGACTTGTTTGTCGCTTTCTTAGAAAAACGACTGTTTTTAACAGTCGGTATTTGACGATTTTGACGTAGCTTACTCGTGTGTGGTCGTTAGCATGGTGGCATTCACAAGATGGGGGAATATAATCTCTTATTCTCTTCAACGTGTAGCGGAGTTTCTGAGGAAAAGGAAGAGGAATTTTCCACGGCCACTCCCAGTCCCACTACCTTCCTATAAATCCTACAAAATATGAGTGTTTATGGGCCAGGTCGAGTATCGCGGGAGCCTGAATTTAGGTTTGGAAGTTTGGATTTATCTCACAGGTCTGAAAGCCATGCCCAGGATCGGCCCTTATAGAACTCATACAAGCCTCTGTGGTAAATATGTCATGCTGGGCTTGGCCTTTAATCATATTAAGCCCAGGCCCAGGCCTAGGCATGTAGAAATGGAGCCAGCAAAACACAGTTGTATCCACAGCGTACAAAATGAGCCCAAACCCTTCGGAATGTGGACTTAGCTTAGCTGGTTCGTTCCATCGGCACACCTACTCATAACCATAGGGCACGTTTGTGTAATCTATTTTTGCAAAAAAATTTACTATTTTTCTGCGAAAATTATTTTTTTATGTGTTTGGTGTGACAATTTTGTGCGGAAACGCTTTTTCTCCATGTCCGCATTTTCATTCAATAGCCTAGAAATAGAGTTCATATTGGGGGGTGTAGGAGGTCCATTTCCGTAGAAAACTTCTCCCCTCTTTATTACTTCTTTTCCTCACTACCCTCTTTGATATTAGTTTTCAATAAGGAATCCGCGGCCACACCAAACAACATTAGAACCAATTCATCAAGAAATTTTTTTTGCACCAAATATGAATTTCTAACTTCTGCGGAAAACTTTTCCGAGATATTTAAAAACCATAGGGTTTAATGATGTGGCAATTTCACATTTCCATGAAAAATACTTGTACACAAACGTGCCTAAGGAAAACAATGAAGTGTTAATAGAGCTAGAGAATTTCTAGGCACCAAGTCTTCCATCCCCACATCAATTTTATGCTAAGGGTGTAAGAAGCACTCCCCAGGCGGCATGGAGTGCCCACCAAGCGGCCTCCCTTTTTTTTTTTTTTTTTTTTTTTTTTTTTTTTTGTCTTTTTCCTTTTCTTTTCCTATGATACAAAGTCACACTACTTAGGTGATCCATATCCAACAGACCCCGGATAGGATAGATTCGTGTGTTGAATCTGTGGATTGGGAGATGCTTCACCATTGTGTTCCCATTGCAAAACAATTCCCAATTGCATGCAATGCAAATTTACTCCCCTCTAATGAGAAGTGGAATCCATATTTATTTTCAGGTGGCAACACTACTAGAAATTTGAGTATTGGCTCACCAAAACGCGGGCGGCCGCCTGTGGCGGTCGCAAATAGTCTCATTAGCGACCGCCATAGGCGGTCGCAAAAGCCCTTTCTTAAAAGCCCTAACGAAGCCCTTTTTCTTCACAGTTTTCCCTTTCCCATGTTTTTTCCCCTGCTCCCGCCATGCTCCCGCGTCTGCACTCTCACTCTCACTCTCCCTCTCCCTCTCCCTCTCCCGATCTCTTGCGTCGATTCTCCCTCTCCCTTCCTCTCCCTCACCCTCTCTGTCGCAGAAATCGCTCCTACGCCACCGCCGTTTTTTTCCCTTGCTCCCTGCTCCCGCGCTCTGCCCTCGTCCCGCACCAAACACGCCACTGCCGGACGATCTGTTGTGCCAGAGACGCCACCGCCGTTCTCTCTCCCTCCATCTCCCTCTCCCTCTCTCTCGCGCTCGGATCCCTCCCCGTCGCAGCGTCTCCCTCTCGGATTTGGTACCCCCATCGCCATCTCTGTGCAACAGCGCCCACTCCAAATCTTCATCCCCTCTCCATCGCCCTTTCCACCCCTCTCTATCTCTTCACACAGGCGTAGATCTCCAGGATCCCCCATCTTCATCACCATTCCTCTCTGACACCAGCCAACACTCTCACCCCATCTCTCCCTTTCGATCTCTTCACATCTCACTCTCAGCCCATCGTCCCCAGATCCCATCTCCCAGCGATCACCATCTCACTCTCAGCACAGAATCCTCCCCCATCGCCATCTCTGCACACACCGACCACCCCAGATCCACATCATCACCATCTTCATCCCCTCTCCATCGCCCCTTCCAGCCCTCACACCCACTCGTCCTCCATCAGAACCCCACGCAAGCCATCACCCTGGCCATCACCCTGCGCAGAAGTTCCCCACGAGAATCATCCAGTCACAGAACCAATTATTGAGGTAGCACCCCCATTCACGTGGAACTCTGGGAAGAAGGCCATCAGGCTGAGAAGAAGGCCATCCACGCAAGGAAGAAACACTTCACAGTTGAGTGTCTCTTCCACCTTCCCCTGCATCACACTCCCACTGCATTACACTTCACTGCACATTCCCTCTTTCCTCTCTTTTCTCTTCTTCTCTTCTTCCTCCCTCTTCACTTTTTCCATTTCTTTATGTGAATATTCAAAGTATCTATTGTTGTTTGTTCTTGATGATGAAACTGTTGATTTGATTTTGGTTGCTTGCCCAAGTCTTCACCCTAGAAATCCAAGATGTAGGTGGAACTTCTTACATTATTAGAATTTAGTTTACTATGATTATGGTTGGGTATTCATTTTTCATTGAAGGGACATTTATACAGTTCTTCCTTTTGTTTATATTTGTTTGATTTCTTGTGGTATTAGTGATGTACATTGATGATGAGACAAAGTTTTCTTTGCTTTGTTCTGTGTGGGCTAATGATTCAGAATCATGAGTTTGCTGGTTTTACAGTGAATTTTCATCTCTCTGTTTTGTGATTGAAAATTTTGATGTTTTGTACAGTAAGAATTGGCTATGCATTTTATATTTCATTGTAATTATACTAGGTTGGTTTGGTTCGGATCTACATTGGGCTCTGTCACACTAGTAAACAATTTTTTCACCATCCTTGCATGGTGGGAAAGGCTAATGGCTAGGAACAATTGATCGATGTGTAATGGCTAGGGTTAATATCACTTGGTGGGTTCTATTGAAGGCTAGGAACAATTCCATCCATAAAAGGAGTCCATCAAAACCACTCCTATATCTTCAAGGATAGAAATAACATCCTTTCCAAGACAATTTACAGTATCCGTCAAATACATTCCATCCCAGCATCCCTCATCCAGTCATCCCTCTACTTGAAAGACAAAATTTTAGTCTTCACGGATACTGCTTTTAAAGAATTTTAGTCTTCACGAATGTTGTTTTTCTTCCTCCAGGAAGATTGAATTCTGATTTCTCTGCATTCTTTGATAGATCCTTTGTTTGTGCGGAGTTTGTCAGAAGCTCAATGACAAATTCCTCAAAAGAAGATTAAGTGAAATCGATCTGTTTGCTGTAAGAAATTTGACTAAGAGAAATTTTATAAAAAAATCCAAATTTCTTTTAATGCTCTAGATGTCATGGATACCATCAACAAGAAGCAAGATTGGTCTATCCTCTCAATCATGACTGATATTATACACATTATTAAGTCTTTCCTTTTTGTTAAATTTACTCATATTCCTAGGTTAGAAGGTATGTATATCTTGGATTCTTTACAGGGTGCCTGATATATCTCTTCTTTGTCTTTTTTTTTTTTATAAAATGGGGCCTTTGGATCTCTGGAAATAGGAACCCAAGGGATACTAATCTACAACATGGAACATTTTCTTAATTGATATGTTGAACTTGGTATCTCATAGAAAGAGCAGTGGAATTATTGCATGATAGGAGGGGTCTCTATGGAAAAGGCCTCGGTAAAACGTAGTAATTAATCATGGTCAGCTATATGAATCAAGGCAAAAAAGTGAATGGTTCATTTTTTTTTTTTTTGGTAAAAGAAGTGAATGGTTGAAATGAACAGTTCACAATTGTTGCCTTGGATGTGACGGCTGTGAAGAACAATGGGACTCGTCTTTTTCATAGGGCTACGGAGCCCTTAACACATCTCTTTGTTTTATTGCTTGTGCAATGTTTCCTTTGGCTTCCATGCCCACTGGGAAATAAATCGGCAATTGGGGCCTGAGTCCAGCAACTAGTTTATTGACTCATTTCGGCAATGCACATCCTGCATAAGGTCTTTGGTTTTTCTTTTAAAGAGACCGCAAGGGATTATAATTCCAGATCTTTATTACTCGACCTTGTACACCCGACACATCCTGAATAGGCATTGCAATGTTTGGATTTGGTACCTATTAGAGTCAAATCAAGCATGTACTATAAAAATATGTGATTTTTAGCGGTGGAAAAATTCACCTCTAACGACTGTTTTTTCTACCGCTCAAAGTCAGCTAAGTGCCCTTTTTTTAGTGGTGGAACTCAAGTGTTTCCTAAACTTTCTTATTGGACTTGTATAAATACAATTTAGTAAACTTGAAAACTGCAACTCATATGTTGTTTTTTTCCTTTTATTACATCAACTTCTATTTTATATTCTTCTTTTGTTTCCTTGTCCTTTTCTTATTACTTGAGAAAGTTTTGTTCTTTCTGGTGTTGGGATTGATTAGGTTTTAATGTTGAATTGCTTACTGTTAGTAGTGCTTTAATGTTTTAATGACAAATATTGTGTTAGTTTACATATATATGTGGTCTACACCATTCTTCTTTCTTCTTATTCTTTTATGATGGTAGCAATGAAATTGGAAAC
Organism: Litsea cubeba; assembly: GCA_012931725.1. Taxonomy (NCBI): domain Eukaryota; kingdom Viridiplantae; phylum Streptophyta; class Magnoliopsida; order Laurales; family Lauraceae; genus Litsea; species Litsea cubeba. The sequence continues at coordinate 27,143,074 of CM022954.1, read as the reverse complement.
TTTTATTCATTTGCATGCATTATTGAAACGTAGACCCGTTCGAGAATTGTGTACGACATCTGTTCGGTAATCCTTGACGCGACAGATTGGGTCTTTGACTTCATTCGTTATTCTTGTGATGTACCTTCGAACTTTGTCGTATGCGATTCTTGAATTGTCCAGTTTGGACAGTTTGGGAATGCAATTATCCATCTTATACTCAATAGCTCATGCAAGTCCGATGTTAGATATAGTTTCAGTTGATGTCCTAATGTTCTCTGGGTACATACATAGGTACGACTGATGTTGTATCTGTGTCGTGTACTTGGAGAACCACGCGGACATGCTGCCGAAATTTCGTCTGACTAGGGGACGAAGCATTCGAGTTGTTGAGTACAAGTCGGATCGTGCATTCTCGAATGGGATAGGACCATCCACCCTGTAGTAAGTTCGAAACCGGCACGAGCACTTCGCTCGAGGGTATAGTGACTCGTAGGAACTGACGGCTCGCAAATTGGACTCCCGGTTAGAGAATTACGAGCGAAAACATCGGATTTTCCAACACTTAGGCTCGAAAAGGGCCCATCGGGGGTCCGGAACGGGAAACGGCCCCCGAAAAAATTTGAAACTGGCACGAGCACTTCGCTCGAGGGTAGAGTGACTCGTAGGAACTGAAGGCTTGCAAATAGGACTCCCGGTTAGAGAATTACGAGCGAAAATATCGGATTTTCCAACACTTAGGCTCGAAAAATGCCCGTCAGGGGTCCGGAACTGGAAACGGCCCCCGAAAAAATTCGAAACCGGCACGAGCACTTCGCTCGAGGGTATAGTGACTCGTAAGAACTGACAGCTTGCAAATAGGACTCCCGGTTAGAGAATTACGAGCGAAAACATCGGATTTTCCAACACTTAGGCTCGAAAAATGCCCGTCGGGGGTCCGGAACTGGAAACGGCCCCCGGAAAAATTCGAAACCGGGACGAGCACTTCGCTCGAGGGTATAGTGACTCGTAAGAACTAACGGCTTGCAAATAGGACTCCCGGTTAGAGAATTATGAGCGAAAACATCGGATTTTCCAACACTTAGGCTCGAAAAAGGCCCGTTGGGGGTCCGAAACGGGAAACGGCCCCCGGAAAAAATTGAAACCCGCATGAGCACTTCACTCGAGTGTATAGTGACTCGTAGGAACTGACGGCTTGCAAATAAGACTCCCGGTTAGAGAATTACGAGCGAAAACATCGGATTTTCCAACACTTAGGCTCGAAAAAGGCCCGTCGGGGGTCCGGAACGGGAAACGGCCCCTGAAAAAATTCAAAACCGGCACGAGCACTTCGCTCGAGGGTATAGTGACTCGTAGGAACTGACGGCTCACAAATTGGACTCCCGGTTAGAGAATTACGAGCGAAAACATCGGATTTTCCAACAATTAGGCTCGAAAAATGCTCATCGGGGGTCCGGAATGGGAAACGGCCACTAGAAAAATTTCAAAACCGGCACGAGCACTTCGCTCGAGGGTATAGTGACTCGTAGGAACTGACGGCTCGCAAATTAGACTCCCGGTTAGAGAATTACGAGCGAAAACATCGGATTTTCCAACACTTAGGCTCGAAAAAGGCCCATCGGGGGTCCGGAACGGGAAACGGCCCCCGGAAAAATTTGAAACTGGCACGAGCACTTCGCTCGAGGGTAGAGTGACTCGTAGGAACTGACGGCTCGCAAATAGGACTCCCGGTTAGAGAATTACGAGCGAAAATATCGGATTTTCCAACACTTAGGCTCGAAAAATGCCCGTCAGGGGTCCGGAACTGGAAACGGCCCCTGGAAAAATTCAAAACCGGCACGAGCACTTCGCTTGAGGGTATAATGACTCGTAAAAACTGACAACTTGCAAATAAGACTCCCGGTTAGAGAATTACGAGCGAAAACATCGGATTTTCCAACACTTAGGCTCGAAAAATGCCCGTCGGGGGTCCGGAACTGGAAACGGCCCCCGGAAAAATTCGAAACCGGGACGAGCACTTCGCTCGAGGGTATAGTGACTCGTAAGAACTAACGGCTTGCAAATAGGACTCCCGGTTAGAGAATTATGAGCGAAAACATCGGATTTTCCAACACTTAGGCTCGAAAAAGGCCCGTTGGGGGTCCGAAATAGGAAACGGCCCCCGGAAAAATTTGAAACCAGCACGAGCACTTCGCTCGAGTGTATAGTGACTCGTAGGAACTGACGGCTTGCAAATAGGACTCCCGGTTAGAGAATTACGAGCGAAAACATCGGATTTTCCAACACTTAGGCTCGAAAAATGCCCGTCGGGGTTCCGGAACTGGAAACGGCCCCCGAAAAAATTCAAAACCGGCACGAGCACTTCGCTCGAGGGTATAGTGACTCGTAGGAACTGACGGCTCGCAAATTGGACTCCCGGTTAGAGAATTACGAGCGAAAACATCGGATTTTCCAACACTTAGGCTCGAAAAATGCCCATCGGGGGTCCGGAATGGGAAACGGCCCCCGAAAAAATTCGAAACCGGCACGAGCACTTCGCTCGAGGGTAGAGTGACTCGTAGGAATTGACGACTTGCAAATAGGACTCCCGGTTAGAGAATTACGAGCGAAAACATCGGATTTTCCAACACTTAGGCTCGAAAAATGCCCGTCGGGGTTCCGGAACTAGAAACGGCCCCCAGAAAAATTCGAAACCGGCAGGAGCACATCGCTCGAGGGTATAGTGACTCGTAGGAACTGACGGCTCGTAAATTGGACTCCCGGTTAGAGAATTACGAGCGAAAACATCGGATTTTCCAACACTTAGGCTCGAAAAATGCCCGTCGGGGGTCCGGAATGGGAAACGGCCCCCGAAAAAATTCGAAACTGGCACGAGCACTTCGCTCGAGGGTATAGTGACTCGTAGGAACTGACAGCTTGCAAATAGGACTCCCGGTTAGAGAATTACGAGCGAAAACATCGGATTTTCCAACACTTAGGCTCGAAAAATGCTAGTCGGGGGTCCGGAACTGGAAACGGCCCCCGAAAAAATTCAAAACCGGCACGAGCACTTCGTTCGAGGGTATAGTGACTCGTAAGAACTGACGGCTTGCAAATAGGACTCCCGGTTAGAGAATTACGAGCGAAAACATCTAATTTTCCAACACTTAGGCTCGAAAAATGCCCGTCGGGGGTCCGGAACAGGAAATGGCCCTCAGAAAAATTCGAAACTGGCACAAGCACTTCGCTCGAGGGTATTGTGACTCGTAAGAACTGACGGCTTGCAAATAGGACTCCCGGTTAGAGAATTACGAGCGAAAACATCAGATTTTCTAACACTAAGGCTCGAAAAATGGCCGTCGGGGGTCCGAAACTGGAATCAGCCCCCGAAAAAATTCGAAACTAGCATGAGCACTTCGCGCGAGGGTATAGTGACTCGTAGGAACTGACAGCTAAAAAATTGGACTCCCGGTTAGAGAACTACGAGCGAAAACATCGGATTTTCCAACACTGAGGCTCGAAAAATGCCCGTCGGGGGTCCGGAACTGGAAACGGCCGCCGGAAAAATTCGAAACCGGCACGAGCACTTCGCTCGAGGGTAGAGTGACTCGTAGGAATGGACGGCTTGCAAATAGGACTCTCGGTTAGAGAATTACGAGCGAAAACATCGGATTTTCCAACACTTAGGCTCGAAAAAGGCACGTCGGCGGTCCGGAATGGGAAACGGCCCCCGGAAAAATTTGAAACCGGCACGAGCACTTCGCCCGAGGGTAGAGTGACTCGTAGGAACTGACGGCTCGCAAATTGGACTTCCGGTTAGAGAATTACGAGCGAAAACATCGGATTTTCCAACACTTAGGAACGAATAATGCCCGTCGGGGGTCTGGAACGGGAAACGGCCCTTGAGAAAATTTGAAACAGGCAAGAGCACTTCGGTCGAGGGCAGAGTGACTTGTGAGAAGTGACAGCTCGAGATTCTGACTCTCAGATTGCTCGTATAGTTGAAATGTAGGTTTAACTTAAAACGTTAACTTAAAACTTAGAATATCAGATTCCGAGCGCCCAAACCAAGAAAATGGGCTCCTGTGTCTATGAAACTGGACCGGCACGAGCCCATGGTCATTCCTGACTTGTCGGAACTGACGGCTCGAGATTCCGACTCCCAAATTGCTTGTATAGTTAAATCGTAGGTTTAACTTAAAACTTATAAAATTAGCGTCCGAGCGCCCAAACCGAGAAAACGGGCTCCGGTGGCCGTGAAAATGGACGGGCACGAGCCCATAATCATTCCTGAATTGCCGGAACTGACGGCTCTAGATTCCGACTCTCGAATTGCTTATATAGTTGAAACGTAGGTTTAACTTTCAAAATTTTGCTCTTAATACTTAATTTTATTTATATTTACTATATATTCATAATTTTTATAATTAACTATTAATATTTGTTTTCCTTTTTTGTCTTCAGGTTTGAGAGCATCGGATCGATCACGGCACCCCGCCCAGCAAATATATTTGTTTTTGTTTTTTTTTAAAGTGTATTTGTAATTATTATAATTTGTTCAAGCATTTGTAATCTTTTAAATGTTTTTAATATAAGGCTTTGTTTTGTTATTAGTATTTTTAATTGAATGTTATAGTTGTAGATATATAATATATTCAGGTACAAATACAGGTAAAAACAGCAGGATAAAAATTGAGAAATTTGAAAAGAATAAAAAAAAATTAGCATTAGCGACCGCCATTGCGGCCGCAAATGGAGGTCGCAAAAAAGGAAATGCCAAATGTTTAAAAAAATAAAAATAGCATTAGCGACCGCCAATGGCGGTCGCTAACGACTGTACTGGCGGCCGCAAATAGTAAAAAAATTGGAATTTTTTTTTTAAGAAATTAAACAAATATTATTAGCGACCGCTAACTTTGCCTTTTGCGACCGCCAATGGCCGTCACTAATATTTATATACAATATTTAGAAAATAAGAAAATAACATTAGCGACCGCCATTTAAACCTTTAGCGACGGCTTATAGCGGCCGCTAAAAGTGGTCGCGCGGTCGCTATTGATTTTTGCGACGAGCTTTCCGCGGTCGAAATTTGGCGGCCGCTAGACAGTCGCTAAAGAGTATTAGCGACCGCCATTTGACTTTTAGCGACGGCTATTGGCGGCCGCTAAAAATCTGTTTTCTAGTAGGCGATGGTTGATAGATAATATTTTATATTTTATTGATTTATTATTAATCATTTAAAACTATTTTTTCTTGTCTTTTCTTTCTCAAAAAATCTTAAAAAACATCATAAGTTAAATATCCTTATATTTTCTAAGACATTATTTCCCATATTTTTGTAACGGTAGTTAAAATATAAAAATAATAGGACTAATCATAATGAATCCAAAACATGCACAAATAATCATTTTCTCCTTGTTTTAGTGTGAGAGATCTATTTCACTCTAATCAAAGTATATATGTCCCATCTTGGTATGGTCGCATGGAAACCAATTCGTACACAATTAATTAATTAAAATCTGTTCATAGGTGATTGTTTGATAGGCCATGATTGTTGTGCATGGTAGGCATGGATGGTTGAGATTTGAGAGGGCAGCACTCCAAGCCATCAACTAACTCCTATAAAAATGCAAATTAAGTGGAGGTGTTGACAGCCTTTGAGTGTCTTCTGCTCCATTATTGAGCGGAGTGGATGGTCCTCACAGTAGGTCCACCTAATGGAAATAGAAACTAAAAATGAAAACCCTCTTGTTCAGTAGGCTGCCCCTAAATTTAACTCCAATAGGGGTTTATTCCACTCAAGGGCGGACTTAGGGGGGCTCATAGCCCCACCTTAAATTTGAAATTCCGGGCCTGTTTGGATGTATGGCGAGGTGAATCATCAAATCAAGAGAGTATAAAATATAAGGTGTTATGATGGTGTTTTATTTTTAATTGTTTGGTATCGAATCTTTTTTACTTTTTGTATAAAAAATTGGAGTTTTTTTTTATCTTTTAGTGGAGAAAGGAGGTTACTGTTTTGACTTTTTTTGAAAAACTCTGAAGGAATTTTAAAATTGTGTACTTTTGATATTACCCCTTGTCATTTCTTGTCAAGATTCACTTTACTTTACTTTAACTAGTAATTGCCTTGGCCCATCCTATGTGTGGCCATCCATTAAGGATGGCCCCTCCTTAGTTTAGAATTTTTTTAAACATAGCTTTGACTTTAGAAAAATGAAATAAAAATAATATTGATTTCGGGGAAAACTTAAAATGAGAAAAAAAAAGGAAATGAGAACAAATAAAGAATGTTTGATGGAGCTTGGAGAAAAGATTTTGCAATTATCATTTTGATCTATCCACACTTGCCCCAAATCTTATGATCTAAGAGAGGAAGAGGAAAAAGTACATATTTTTGTTACAGATCTCACAGACTTACAGAGATTTTGAGATATGAATAAAGAAGAATAATGATGAACCCACTTTCTCTTTTATTAACCATTATTAAATTGCATAGATGTACTGATTTCAATGCATGTCATTATATATTTTCAATCTTTGTTTCTCATATTGAAATCTAATTTTCTTAAATAGTTGTCTATTTGCATTGTATTATTACATAATTTTTTAGCTCCATCGGAGTTTTATCCATTGTGGAAAAAGAAATATATTTGTATTTTTTTATTTTGATTATTATTATTCATGTCAGAAAAATCCAATTGAAGAAATTTATTTTAATGAGATAAAAACTAGTGGAACCATGCTTTTTAAATTTTAGATATGGTATGCTTTTTTTTTTTTTTTTTTAGGTTTGAAATAATAAAGCTTTAAATTGTAACTTACAAGTTACATGCATAAAAAAGGACTAGTACCCACCTTGAGATTGCAGAAAAAATCAAATACTGAAACAATAATTGATGATTTCAAATCAATAAAAGAGCATCGAGTACAACTTCAATACTTTGATAATTGCGTGTTATATTATTAAATTTTATAAAAGAATTTAAATTTTTATTTTCTTTGCCCCCCCCCCCCCCCCCCCAAAATAAAATTCTTGATTCCAGCCCTGATTCCACTGCAAGATTGAATATATGATTCATAATGTGAGTAATACAAAATCTTCATACCTAATGAAATATGAACTGCTCAAATGAACGTCTTTTCCTTCAGTGAGTTCGTCTCCAAATTTAATTGTAAGTGTGACTGTCCGTTTACTCGTTTGGAAGGGAAAACTCGCGGGGAGTATAATGGGTGGGTGATATGACATAAAGCCTACTATTGATTTAAGCGAAAAAAAAAACTCTACATGACACCCACACCCACCCTAACCCTAATTAAAATCCTTTTCCACACCTCTTTTTAACTCTATGACCCCCCCCCCCCCCCCCCCCCCCCCCCCCCCGGGGAACTCTATGTTACCAAAAAGGGGAAAAAAAAGGCTCTATGCATCATTTGTCCTTTGATTACCCTTTCACTCAACAATCACTAAACAATATGCCCTTAGAAAGAGAAATAAAAGGGGATTTGTCATTCCCCAAAAAAAATACCCCATAGAAGTTAGAACCCATTGATTGTGTTGGTGAAAGAGAGGGGAAAAAAACAAAAGAGATAAAAACAAATTGAAAATAAAGGAAATCATTCAACCTATTCAGAGTGTCCATCATAATTGAAAAACCAAGAGGGTCAATCTAGATCCAGCCCTAGGGTTCTATAAGGTCCCAACATAGATTTTTATATGGAAATAAGAAAGCAGTAAATATAAGTTACCAATCAACCAACTATCTAAAGAGATGGACAAGTGGTTTTTATGTGGAAAACCCTACACAGGGAAAAAACCACGGAACCTAACACCGGTCCAAAAAGATCAACCACTATGAATAGCAAAGGTTACAAGATGCACTCACTACCCTTTCCAGCTGACCACAACCTAAGGACCGTAGTTGATCTTGCCGACGACCATGCCATTCACCTTTTCCAGCACTTAAGACTCCACACCTTGCACAAAACAAATCTACTCAGAAAGTAGATGAAGGGCTCCAGAAGATGAAAGCTTCAGCACATGGATGACAAGATGGCTCTTTGGAGAGGAGAAATCTCTCTGAGAATTTTCTAGGTCTTAGAATAATGAGAGAGGTATGAGGGACAACCCTAGGTTTGAGAGAAGATGTCTTTAAATAACCCTTGGTTCGTGTAGAAAAGTTAAAGTTCCAATAGGAGAAGTATTTGGAAGTTTTGCAACAATTGGAAACATCTCATGAAATTCGCCGCCATCCGATCGATCGAACAGTCTGTTAACTTTGAGTTGTTCCAACTCGAATCGATCGGACAGAGTATCCGATCGATCGGATGGTCTGATCCGATTTACATGCATTTTCCACTTTAGTTCTCCGATCTCAACTTCATTCTCTTGCCGGCTTCGTTCTCTTTGCACATTTGATCCGGTCCAACTAAAATAAAGAAAAATATAATTCATTACCAAGTTTTGTCCAGCCTAATGAATTTGCCAACACTCAAATCCTAACAATAACCCTCACATCATGAAGAGTGAACTGAGAGATTTGATCTTCTAGTGGTTAATCTCCATTGTCCACGACAATTGCTTGATCTTATACTATACATTGTTCATCTTCATGTTTGTAGTAGTCAAATTATCTCTTACCAAAGCTTCCAGGATGCGAAAGCTAACAGAGCCAGTTTTGGTCTGCCGAGATCATGGTGGAGGTTAGACACAATTGTTAGGATTTTGTTTATTGCAATTTGATGGATGCATTAGCATTTTATTAATCTCATGAATTTTCACACATGCATTGATTTAGAAATTCTTGAAATCTTGATTTACACATGCATTGTTTTAAATCTTGTAAATCATATGTTTCATGCATGTTTTGGTTTTCATCTTGGATGCATTTTATTTGAAAAAGAATTTTTACAAATCAAGCTAGCCAATGATTTAAAGTTTCAAATGATTTTTGGCTTTTTATGTTTCATGATTTTAAAATACTTAGAATGATTTAAAATCATGTTTCCAAGCTTGATTTAGTGGCCCAAAGATCCCACAAAGAAATCTCTTTAAATATGCAAAAAATGGGATTTTTGGTCCTTGGGCTCGGGTCGACCCGCAGTGTGGTCGGTCGACCGAACCCATGCCTTCGGTCGACCGAAGACACTGTGGGTCGACCGAGAAAGTGTCCGTTGAGCATTTTTCAAACGGTCTGATTTTTTACCGTTAAGGGTCGGTCGACCGAGCCAAGCTGGGGGTCGACCGAGGACACGCAGGAACTCAACTTTTGAGTATAAAAAGGGGTTCATTCCCATTGAAAAAGGGTTGAACATTTTGGAGCTTCTAAGCACTCTTTGAGGTGTTTGAAGAGAAGAAAAAGGGGATGAACTAAGAGAGACCAAGAGGGTCATTAGGAAAGCTAAAGCTTGGATTAATGAAGTTAAATCACCAAGTAAGCCTTTGCTTTTCTTAATCATTGTTTTATGCTTTGTTAAATTATTGGTAAATGATTTTAGCATATAAACTATGATGTGTTGAATCCTCTACTTCCTTAATCTTTGATTTAAGTCATAGGATTCTTCACCCTTGATTTCAAACCAAGTTTTGTTTTAAACTTTGTAAATCATGCTTAGCCAAAATCTTTGATTTCTTTATAGCATGATACATTAACTTGTTTGAATCATCTTTGTTGTTTTCATTCATTTCATCTTTAATTAAACTTTCATTTTGAAAACAACATTGCATATGCATCACATGTTTAGGATAAATTAATTTCATACAACTTGTGTCATCTTGATTTTCATAAATCATTTACAAGTTAGTATTTTTGAACATGTGATTTGCATAACACTTCAATCAAATATTTTTATGAGCATTAAACTTTTGAATTGCTTTAAGCATAAAATAGATTGAGCTTTAATTTTAATCTTGATTGAAGTTTTCACACACACACACCTCAAAAGCATTCAACTTTGCATTACTTAGTGTGTTTGTGTGAGTTGCATTTCACTTTCATATCCGCCTATCTTAGAGGCAAATTTATTGAGCTAAATTGTAATCTCATAAGAGTGTTTTGTGAAGACACTTTCTTTGAGAGAAATCTTTTATGTAAAGGTTATTGCTTAGCCTAAGAAAAGCATTGTGTAAAGGTTATTGCTTAGCCTATAAAAGCACATTGTAAGGTTATTGCTTAGCCTAGAAAAGCATAGTTGTAGAGGTTATTGCTTAGCCTTTGAAAAAGCATAATAGTGGAAATCCGGTGGGGTGTTGGATACACAAGCCGGTAGTGGATGTAGGCATTGAGGCCGAACCACTATAAATCTTTGTGTAGTGGTGATTGCTTTTGTGGTGATTGTTTTGTTTAGCTTCCGCATTATGTATGTTAATCATCACATGTGACTAGTTTATTTTAAAGAAATTAAAATTGGTCATAATTAGTCATAAAGTGTAGCTCACCCTATTCACCCCCCCTCTAGGGTTAGGATCCCAAGGACTTTCAATTGGTATCAGAGCCTCGTGCTCCATATTAGGATCAAGTGTTTGGAACTCTTGATTAGGTGTAAAAACCTAGAGTTAAAACCCTAGTATTGTACCTCCATGAAAATCATAAGAATGGATTCCACTAGTTTAGACTTTGTAGATTCTTTGGTAGATTCTTCTAGACCCCTTCTTCTTCCATCTATTGGAGATTCAAACATTGAAACTAATGAATCTAAATTTGAATTAAAAGAGGAAGAAAACGATGAAAATGATAATGACATTGAACAAGCTTATGAGGATTTGTGCACATTATCCTTAGAGCTTTCTAAGAAGAATAAAAGATTAAAAGAAGAATCTCAAAGACTAAACAAAGAATTAGTCTCTTCAAAAGATGAACTTAGAGAGAAAGATGAAGTAATAAATTGTGTAGAATCTAAGTTCATGATCTCTTTGCATAACCTATATAATGCTCAAGATGAATTAAAAGATTTAAAGATAGGTTATGACAATCTTAATAAGGAAAATTCTAAATTAAGAGATCAAAGGCAAGATAAAGACATTAACAATCTTGAATCCAAGTTAACTATCTCTAAAGAAAATTTATCTAATGCTCAAAATGAACTAAATGAGATTAAGATAAATTGTAATGAGCTTAAAAATGAAAATTTAAATCTAAGAGATACTTTAAAAAGACAAGATGAAAACATTGTCCATTTAAAATCCAAGTTGACTATTTCCAATGAAAACTTGTCTAATGCTCAAAGTAATTTAAAAACTCTAGAACTTGGATCTAATGTTGTTAATGAACTTAAATTTGAATTAAAACTTGCCCATGAAGAGCTAAACAAATTTAAGGGAATTGAAATTGAATTAACAAAAGTTAAAAATGAAAATTCAACCCTTAAAAACCAAGTCACTCAACTTGAAACCTACAAACAAAAGTATGAGTGCAAATTTACCCATAGTGAAGAAAAATTTGAAAAGTTATTTAAATTGGGTAAATCAAAAGGAGATAGAACGGGTCTTGGATTTAATAGGAATATTTCTCATGATCCTTTAATCACCAACACATTTGTGAAAGGTGAGTCCTCTTTCTCTAGCACTCACACTTCCTTGCCCAAAACTAAATGTAATTATTGTGGCATTGAAGGACATTTTAGGTTTGAGTGCAAATCAAGGAGAAGCAATATGTACTCTAAACCCATCTTTGAACCAAAGAAAGTAAAATCAAATTCTATGATGGTTAAGACACTAAAAACCAAGGAAGACTCCAAGAAGACTAAACAAGTAAAACCTATTAAAAAGGAGTCTCCTAAGATAGATTCTAAAAAATTTAAACAAGTTAAACCAACTCTAAAAGAATCTATCAATAAAAAGCTTCTCAACCTACCTCCCATAACTCAAATGAAAGAACTTTTGAATAAAGTTGCAAAGTTAAATCTAAAATTCAAAAGTCAAATTAAGGGAGGAAATAAGAAGAAAAGAAAAGAGAATTCATCCCCTAAGAAGAAAAGTCACCAACCTCAAAAGACTAATCACCATCCTAAGCCAAATTTAGTTAAATCTAAACATCATGGTGATAAGTCTAAATTGAAAATTTATCAAGTCAAATCTCCAATAGTTGGTAAGACTTTTAAGATAGAACTCAAAGACCAACCCTCCCAAGACCTTAGGTGGATTCCAAAAGTTATTTACTTAGTCAAACCATAAGGTCTTGGACCTCATTGACCAACCTATTCTTTATAGTTAAATCCTTTTGTTGGTCATGATTGCATTTGCATTTATGTTCTTTCATTAGTAACATTACTTTAAATGCAATGTTTATTTGTAATCAATTGATTTTGTTTTCATGCACCATACTAGTTACATATCATGGTTTTCAAAATCTTTTGATTATAATTTCTCATGTTAGATTTGCCTTTTGCTCTCATATAGTTATATCTTTTGTAATGCATTTCTACATGATCAATTGATTATGATTCCAAAAGCTTTCATAGCTAGATCTCTCATAATCAATTGATGTTGCAAATTCATTTGTTTGTATGTCATAGTAAGATTATCTTGAAAAACAAATGATTTAAAACAATTTAGTTTTTCCATAGATTTCTAAGTTATATTTTCATATGGAAAATTATTGTTTTGAAAAACCAACTTGTATGTGCTTTCAAATAAGTTATATCTTTTAAAATGCAAGTTGAAAAATGATTGTGTCTCATTGATGAGATATGATGATCAAAATTGATTTTCATTACATGCTTTCTAAGCTAGGTTTTTGAAATGAAAATTCAATTCCTTGTTACTTGAGTTTCAATTGGTTAGAATTTAATAGTTATATTTTTCATTTGAGTGTATTTTCCAATTGATATCAAGTCATGATTTAAATCAATTTGTATGAGCCCTTGTAGTTATATTATTTAGAATACAAATTGATGATTGATAATGTGTTTTCTTCAAATTCATATATTGTTGGATTTTATTATTTAAATGAATTGAAGATTATATGAATGGAAATGCTTTAAAACCTTTTTAGTTGTACTCATCAAAGCATGTTCCATATTCTCATTTCCTTATGCATTTGGTTTTATCATCTTAGAAATGGAAATGAATATTGTTACAAACTATTTGCATCTTTGCTCATTTAGTTACATTCTTTATGCAAATGTTTATTTGTTCCATGTATGGTTGTGTTCTTTAAATCATTTTTGTAGTTACCATACTAGAACCCAAAAATCCATCTTTTGTGCTTTCTAGTCATTATATTTGAAATGGATGGTTATGATGTTGATTCATGTGTATCTTTCTTATTGATATCATTCTTATACATGTTTCAACTTCATAGTAGTGTTTTTATCATATGAACCTCTTTAAAATCCATTCCTTGAATTTCATAGTTATATCTATTGTTTGATGGATGTCTTAGATATTGAATTCATATGATTTGACACTTTGAAAATTGCATATTCTACTAAGTTATATCTTTTTATGCAATTTCACTTGTTCATCACTATAGTCATTAGTCAAATCATTAAAAGTGATGAATAATCTTTTTATGATGCTTGTTGGAATTTTGTGTTTGTCACATGCTTGCTCTTAATCATGTTTCATGTTCAATTGGTAATCAATTGGTATCATTTTCATTTAGTATCATTTCCAATTGATATCATATCTTGAGTTTGTGATAGACCTTGTGTACATTGGATTGATCTTGATAGTCATATATCTTTTGTTCCATGTCACATTCCTTGAGCATCATAATCTTCATGATTGCCACCTCTCTTGCACTTATAGGTAGATCACATGACCACCATGTTTATGTGTTCATAATCTTGGTTGGTTAATGGTTGAGGTAGGCTTCATGATTGAACTTCATTTCACTCATCTTGTGCATGATAGTTATATCCAATGATTGTATGAAATGAATTCAAAACCTTCATAGCATATGATTTTCATAGTTATATTGATTGATGCTATGTTTAGTATATCCCAATGACCTTGCCCTTTACTTTGGTAATTTGATCATATTGAGCTTTATAGTCAAATATTATTATCAATTGAATCTAATCCTTCACTTGAAGTTAACCCTCAATTGGTTTAAACCATCTTCTTCTTGTACCTATTAGTTAAATCCTTGTCAAAAGTTTGACAAAAGAAGAGTACGGATTGAGGGGGAGTAAATCTTCATATGAAGTATTAGTTTTGATCAAATTCACCCTTAGATTGGCTTTGGATACCCTTATAGCTTATTACCCATGCATGATGACCTGTTATGTACTTCATTTTTTATTTCCTTTGTTAACAGGTGCTACTAAAAGGTATTTTTCTTATTTCATGTGTGTAGGTACCCCTCTTCAATTGATACCTTTGCAATTTAATGGCAAAGGGGGAGAAAGTTCTCAAGCTTAATGAAAAAAGGGGAGAAAGAATTAAGGGGGAGAAAGTGCTAAAGGTGGAGAGAATGCACATCTTGCCAAAAGAAGAGTGCATGGTCAAAAGGGAGAAATGAAGAGAAGAAAGCTTGGGAGCTAAAGAAGTTGCTTGGCCAAAGAAAGGAAGATGAAATGAAAGCTTGAAGAATGATCAAGCTCCAAGCATCAAGAAGAATGAAGAATGAAGCTAGAGCCCAAGCTAAATGAAGAAGCATCCAAAGAAGATTTCAAGCCTAGTCCAGCAAAGGAGGAGCTGAAGACTTAGTGTGAAGATTCAGTGTGAGAAAGGTTTGCCATCAAATTGCAAAGGGGGAGATTGTTAGGATTTTGTTTATTGTAATTTGATGGATGCATTAGCATTTTATTAATCTCATGAATTTTCACACATGCATTGATTTAGAAATTCTTGAAATCTTGATTTACACATGCATTGTTTTAAATCTTGTAAATCATATGTTTCATGCATGTTTTGGTTTTCATCTTGGATGCATTTTATTTGAAAAAGAATTTTTACAAATCAAGCTAGCCAATGATTTAAAGTTTCAAATGATTTTTGGCTTTTTATGTTTCATGATTTTAAAATACTTAGAATGATTTAAAATCATGTTTCCAAGCTTGATTTAGTGGCCCAAAGATCCCACAAAGAAATCTCTTTAAATATGCAAAAAATGGGATTTTTGGTCCTTGGGCTCGGGTCGACCCGCAGTGTGGTCGGTCGACCGAACCCATGCCTTCGGTCGACCGAAGACACTGTGGGTCGACCGAGAAAGTGTTCGTTGAGCATTTTTCAAACGGTCTGATTTTTTACCGTTAAGGGTCGGTCGACCGAGCCAAGCTGGGGGTCGACCGAGGACACGCAGGAACTCAACTTTTGAGTATAAAAAGGGGTCCATTCCCATTGAAAAAGGGTTGAACATTTTGGAGCTTCTAAGCACTCTTTGAGGTGTTTGAAGAGAAGAAAAAGGGGATGAACTAAGAGAGACCAAGAGGGTCATTAGGAAAGCTAAAGCTTGGATTAATGAAGTTAAATCACCAAGTAAGCCTTTGCTTTTCTTAATCATTGTTTTATGCTTTGTTAAATTATTGGTAAATGATTTTAGCATATAAACTATGATGTGTTGAATCCTCTACTTCCTTAATCTTTGATTTAAGTCATAGGATTCTTCACCCTTGATTTCAAACCAAGTTTTGTTTTAAACTTTGTAAATCATGCTTAGCCAAAATCTTTGATTTCTTTATAGCATGATACATTAACTTGTTTGAATCATCTTTGTTGTTTTCATTCATTTCATCTTTAATTAAACTTTCATTTTGAAAACAACATTGCATATGCATCACATGTTTAGGATAAATTAATTTCATACAACTTGTGTCATCTTGATTTTCATAAATCATTTACAAGTTAGTATTTTTGAACATGTGATTTGCATAACACTTCAATCAAATATTTTTATGAGCATTAAACTTTTGAATTGCTTTAAGCATAAAATAGATTGAGCTTTAATTTTAATCTTGATTGAAGTTTTCACACACACACACCTCAAAAGCATTCAACTTTGCATTACTTAGTGTGTTTGTGTGAGTTGCATTTCACTTTCATATCCGCCTATCTTAGAGGCAAATTTATTGAGCTAAATTGTAATCTCATAAGAGTGTTTTGTGAAGACACTTTCTTTGAGAGAAATCTTTTATGTATTAAGGTTATTGCTTAGCCTAAGAAAAGCATTGTGTAAAGGTTATTGCTTAGCCTATAAAAGCACATTGTAAGGTTATTGCTTAGCCTAGAAAAGCATAGTTGTAGAGGTTATTGCTTAGCCTTTGAAAAAGCATAATAGTGGAAATCCGGTGGGGTGTTGGATACACAAGCCGGTAGTGGATGTAGGCATTGAGGCCGAACCACTATAAAACTTTGTGTAGTGGTGATTGCTTTGTGGTGATTGTTTTGTTTAGCTTCCGCATTATGTATGTTAATCATCACATGTGACTAGTTTGTTTTAAAGAAATTAAAATTGGTCATAATTAGTCATTAAGTATAGCTCACCCTATTCACCCCCCCTCTAGGGTTAGGATCCCAAGGACTTTCAACAATCACTATGAATAGCAAAGGTTACAAGATGCACTCACTTCCCTTTCCAGTTGACAATAACCTAAGAACCATAGTTGATCTTGCCGACGACCACGCTGTTCATACTTTCCAGCACTTGAATCTCCACGCCTTGCACAAGTCGAATCTACTCAGAAAGTAGAGGAAAGGCTCAATAAGATGAAAGCTTCAGCACATGGATGACAAGATGGCTCTTTGGAGAGGAGAAATCTCTCTGGGAATTTTCTAGGTTTTAGAATAATGAGAGATGAGAATTTTCTAGGTCTTAGAATAATGAGAGAGGTATGAGGGACAACCCTAGGTTTGGTTCGTGTAGAAGAGTTAAGGTTCCAATAGGAGAAGTATTTGGCAGTTTTGCAACAAGTGGAAACTACTAGGATTTGAAACTCGCCGCCATCCGATCGATCAGACAGTCTGCTAACTGAGAGCTGTTCAAGCTCCGATCAATCGAACAGGTGTTAATCTTAACCATTGGATCATGAAGAGTAAATCACATGTGAGTGATCTCTCATAGACAAATACTGCTCTCTGCATTTGTTGCTTGATTCAAGCCGGTGCAATCTAAAGCTTACACAACATCTAGAGCTTACACAAATAACAAGAAAATCATCGACAAATACGACGTTGGAGATAGAAATATAGAAGGATGGAGATAGAAATTTCACCTTGCTTAAAATGGGTGTTAGTAAGACCATTGGCCTCCATTGTTATTCCCCCAATTTCTGTTTCCAAAAACAGCCCTAAAATCTAAATTTGTTGGTCGACATGGAGGATCTTTTGATGCGGAAGCAAAACATACATGTTTAAGCAAAACCTTTCTTACACAAGTGGAAAAGAAACCCACACAAGTGGCAAAAGATGGGTTCGAACTTCAAGAAAACTACGACCACTCATCAGGAGGCAAGTTGCCATTCTCAAAATTTTCACAGATTTTTTATGAGTTGAAACTGCTTTCCGGAGCAGTGCAGGAAAAAAAAGGAAAAAAAAATCCACATTAGACGAAAGCCCGCCTTACAGTTAACACACATGTTCTTCTTTTCTTTGCTGACAAGTACACACACATGTATTGGATCTTCCAGTTTTTTTAATTTTAATCAATTATTTTGATGAACCTACTGCCCACTGCCTGCTACACCTATTGTCAACCTAACCCAACACAAACTTTGCCGTTAAAAGAAAGCCGTTGGAGGCTTCTCTCAATCATCTCGTTTCCTGACTGATGTTCACCTACTGAAGCTTTGGAATTTGATCATGTCTAAAATTGGAACTAAGAGGTGCTACTGCTAAGTGCCAAAGTACTCTAATATTTATTTAAAACAAGAAAGCAACCCCTTATTGTAAAACAGCTACTCAAAAAGGTATTTGAAAAATTAATCTACCATGCATTTGGTGTGTGACTGTAAAGACAAGAGCATGTGGCACAGTGGCAGACTGTTGAGATCGTGGGTGGGTCTATGTGAATGAAGAAAATCTTAATAAAGCTTGCTGTAACCTAATGTTAAATATAGTAAGGTCATTCAAATGATCCTGACATGATGGAGAGCACCAAAATAACAAAGAAATATCCCATGTGCTTGGCCTTACCCACAGCTCATGTCAATGGCCAATTTCAATTCTCACAGCACAACAATTATTTTTTTTCCTTGGGGTGGGGTCGGCAATGACAATTGATTAAGGGAGAGTCTTAGAATTTAAGTCATTTTCTTGACTATATTGGCAGGTGCCACCCAAAATGACATGATATTATTTAAATTTGGAGCTCTATTCTGAAAGTCCAACAATTTTCTAAAGCAAATAACAGAATTCTCATCTTTTCAAATGAACTTGGGCATGATTTGCCTAAAACCTGTAACAAAAAGTTCGTTGGTCAATGATTTTTAAACATTTAAACAAAATGCAAGATTTCTCTTACTATTTTCGATTTCTTAGGTCGGTAAAAAAACAGAGGAGAAATATCAGAAAGCAGCCTTTGTTTTTTTGGGTATTAACTTTGAAGGTTTAGGGTACGAGAACTCTAGATTGGTCCACTCAATAAATCAGCACAATAGTGTGTAAAAAATAATAATCTACCCAGAAATAAAATCACAAGCACACACCACAAGGACAGCAGATTTAGCGTAGAAAACCCTAATTGGGTGAAAAACCACGGATCCGAACTGGATCAATAATCAAACACTATGAATATCGCAATTACAATAAACTAAGATTTCCTCCTCAGATATCCCCTACCTAAGGACTGAAGTTACCTTGTGTCGTTTCACGCTTTCACATCGACAATTGCAACAAACTCAATCCAGCGCTTGACTCCTCAAGTCTTCTACGCAAGAAGATGATCTTTTACAAATTAAGGATGTAGAAGAATCTGGCTCTCTAGAGAATTTGTCAGCATAATTCTTCAAAAATATTCTAGAGAAAATTTTTCTCAATTAGATCACTAATTCAGAACTTGAGAGATGATCTGTGTCACTTTGGATTGTGAGAAACACCCAATATATAGCCCCAAATCCATACATAAGACTCCTAATAATAATCTACTTAGAATAGAGAGTCCATCTCCAACTTTCACTCAGAGTCCGAATCAGACTGGGCAACCTGCGCCATTCTCGCTATAGCGAGAAGGAGAGACCACAGTCTGCCTCTACGCTTTTTTTCTTTTTCTTTTTTTTTTTTTTTTTCACTTTTGGCATTACAAACTTCTTAAAAATCCATTGTAATGCCTTCCTATCAAAGGCGTGCAGAAACAAAATGTGAAGATCCGACAACTGCCATGCATGGTTGTTTCTTCTTTGGTAGGAAACTGACTATCCAACCCTAGTAAATCCACCCCTAAATACAATCCTAAAATAAGTGATGGCGACATCAATTTCACTACCACATATACTTCATGAGCTTGTTTATTATTTTATTTCTCATGATTAGCTGTAAAATTTCAAAATTTATCTTTTATTATTACTCAGGTGGTTAGGAATACAGGCGTGTAGGTGGATATCAAAATCTCTGACATAAAAGAAAAAAAATGAAAAAAATTACCAAGATTCAATTCAAAGCATGCAAAGGGCTTAAAATTATAGAAAAGTAAAAGGGCTTTTTTGGAGCAGATTGATTTTATTTCCATTCTATATTATGATTGCACAAAACGGATTAGAATGCCTTCCTTCCGACCGACAACCTGCTGTACTCCCTCAGCTATTGTCTTGCACGTGGGAACGAACAAATGCCCATGTCATCTTTGCGGGTCCAACCTCTCCTTGCATCATTCCACAGTCACATTTGCCCATTTTGGTTTGGATTCATCAGCAAGACAATTTAGGCCAGTGGGTGTGAAAATAAAGAGGAAAACAAGGAAAACCTTTTACGCTTGTCAACGTGCATCATAACGACTCCGCTCTTGCAGCTGCAACTCCATTGTCAACCAAAGGTGTCACTTAATTAACATGTGATTGGTAATGAGAAAAGTGCAGGCTTTTTGTCACCATTTCTGGGAAGCACTAGTCCTCCACCCATATCATCAAATTTTGGTTCTTCACGTTCCCATGTGTTTGAATTATCTTCAAAACAGGGCCAACACAAAAGGACAACAGAAATCAGAGATTTTGCTGTAAGATTTCTGAAGGTTTTTTAGGACTCACTAGAATGAATTACTAGTTCTAATTTAACCAATCAATGCAGCGGAAATAAACCAATCAGACAGAACTAGCAAATAAATCTACCAATCACACACCACAAGAAGGCAGACACAAATTTTACTGTGGAAACCCTTTCCGGGAGTAAAACCACGAACCAGAAATCAAGAGTTCATGAACAGTTTACAAGATATACTCACAAGCTCTTGTACCTCAGTCTGTACCTCGACCTCAGGACTGTAGTTGTTCTTGCACAGAATCCACTAACACGGCTTCCACCGTGCACCGTTCTCCTTACTTGATCTCCTCGCACCTTGTCCACCAAGATGATCAATCTTCTACAAGAGAGTAGAAGCAACAAAACCTTCTAGAGTGGTCCTTCAGAACAATCTCTCAATGGCTCTAGAGAAACAAGAGAATCTCTCTTAGGGTATTCTAATCTCAGATCAAGAGAGATAATTAACTTCTTGTGTGTCTTGTGTATATTCTTTGGGTTGAGAGAAACACCCAATTATAGGCCTAAATTCGTGCTTAAGACTCCTTAAAAATAATCCCATCAGGAAAGAAGTCTTTTTGCAACTCTTTAAAAGAGTTATGAACGAACTACAATTGCTGCGCCGTTCTCGCTATAGCGAGAATGAGTCTCGCTATAGCGAGACATCATACTGTCTCAACGCATGTTCTGTCAACAATGTTTGTACATTGTTTACTGTATCCATCCGGTTTTCATGAGCTTTTGTCAACGTCAACAACTGGTCACTATTAGCCTGACAAGGACTTTGATGGACTTTTTACCTAACAATCTCCCCCTTTTGGCAATTCTTGGACAAAATCCCTAGTAAAAATACAATTCGATCTACCCAAAATTAAAACCCAAAATACATTGAATTTTAAAATAAAAAAAAAAAATTTCAGCACTGTAGATCTTGTATTGCCTTTACTTGCTTGAACGTTCAGATCTTGAATTGCCTTGGCTTGTAAAGCTCCCCCTAGCTCCATTCTTCTCCCCCTATTTTTGTCCATAATTGACAAACAAATATTATCATGCAGCTTCTGTCAACCTGGATGCAGTAGCTCCCCCTCAAAAAGCCCTCAGAAAAATCTTCGTATCAGCACTGGGGTGGGGGCTTGATCATATAGATCAGGGGTGATGAAGCTTAGGCACACACACTTGTAAATTTAAATATTTCAGCAAAGTGTGTACCAATACAGAAGAGAGGTCTTCTTTCTTGACCCAGACAGCTTTGGTAATCTTCTTTTTCAGCTCAGCCTTCTGCGTTGTCCATTGCTTTTGATTAGGTAAACTTCGCAGCTTGTTGCAATGGGGTCGAATGTGTCCTTTAATTTCACAATGATGACAAGTGGGGATACGTTCAGGACGTAACACATTCTGCTTCTTTGGAGCTTTCTTTGCAACACTAACAACAGGATTAGTAATAACTGAATTTTTAACAAAATAATTTTTACCTTTGGCATTTGAAGTGGATACTCCATCAGCGTAGGCAATACCATGCTTATCAGTGTTTGCCTTTTGACTGCACAGGATGTCATCTAATTTTCTCGATCCAGTGTTCATCCTATTCAATGAAGTTTTAGCAGTGTCTAACTCAGATAGAACCATCTTGAGTCTTCCATTCAGATCAGAATTCTCTGCTTTCAAAGTCTTCATATCAGAATCAAGTAAGTCACACTTTTGTGATTCTGCAGTCAATCTGTCAGCCAACTTGTTATTTTCATCCTCCAATTTTTGTACTTTTGCAAGTGAATCTGCAAGTTCAGCTTTCAATGAGGAATTCTGCTCTTCAGACATTTGCCAATTAATAGCAACTTTTTCATTCACTTTAACCATCTTCATGGTTTTCTTGAAAAGTGTTTCATATTCAGCTTTCCAATCTGGTTCTTCCTCTGACTCAGTATCTTGATCAGTCTCAGCTTCAGAAGAAACATGGAAAGCAACAGAACTAGAAGTTGTCATAAAAGCAATAAACTTCCCCTTGCCAGTGTCAGACTCGGAATTTTCATTATTCTCATCAGAAGTGTCATCTTCCCAAGTAGTATTCAAGGCCTTCTTTTGAGATTTTTTGTTTCCGCAATCATTAGCAATGTGTCCATAGCCTTGACACTCATAACATTGAATCCCTTTAAAAGATTTCTTCTTTCCAGAATTTTTAGGGATCTTCACGTTGGTGTTCTGTCCCTTCATAAAAAGCTTAAATTGCTTCATGAATTGTACAGCAACTTGGGGATCAATTTCCTCTGAATCGGAATCTGAATCACTTGCAGCTTTTTTATATGATTCATTGGACGCTTTCTTGAATGATTCCTTAAATGCTTTCAAAGCAATACCTTGAGATTTTATCGTCCCATTAGACCTAAGGTTTGCTTCAAAAGTTTGTAGGTTGCCAACCAACTCATCAACTTTGAATGTATTCAAATTTTTATTTTCCTCTATGGCCACAACCTTTCCATCAAACCTTTCTAGGAGAGATCTCAAAATCTTTTTAACAATTCTGTTTTCAGGAATTGGTTCTCTCAAAATAAAGGTATCATTCACAATTGCATTCAGCTTCGAATTAAAATCATCAAAAGTTTCATCATCTTCCATCTTTATGGTTTCGAAGGCTGTATACAATTTCTGAAGTTTCGACTGTTTGACAGTGTCAGTCCCTTCTTGTACAGTCTGTAGAATATCCCAAGCTTCTTTTGCAGTAGTGCATGTAGAAATTCTACGAAACTCAGACATATTAACTCCATTATAAATAACATTCAAAGCCCTAGAGTTACAAGTGGCAGCCAACTCTTCTTACTTATTCCACTGATCTTCAGGTTTGGGACCAGTTACCCCATTAGCAGTAATAGTGGGCAAGGAATAGCCATTCTCAACAGCTTTCCAAACTTTCAGATCTATGGCTCTCAAAAAGGCAATCATCCTGGCTTTCCAATAAGTATAATTGCTACCATCCAACAGAGGAGGCTTATTGGTTGAAGTGCCTTCGCGGTAGATATCCATTCTAGCAATTATGGATCAATACAATAAAATAGTGTAACCCGCTCTGATACCACGTGAATGTTTTTTAGGACCCACTAGAATGAATTACTAGTTCTAATTTAACCAGTCAATGAAGCGGAAATAAACCAATCAGACAGAACTAGCAAATAAATCTACCAATCACACACCACAAGAAGGCAGACACAAATTTTACCGTGAAAACCCTTTCCGGGAGTAAAACCACGAACCAGAAATCAAGAGTTCACGAACAGTTTACAAGATATACTCACAAGCTCCTGTACCTCAGTCTGTACCTCGACCTCAGGACTGTAGTTGTTCTTGCACAGAATCCACTAACACGGCTTCCACCGTGCACCGTTCTCCTTACTTGATCTCCTCGCACCTTGTCCACCAAGATGATCAATCTTCTACAAGAGAGTAGAAGCAACAAAACCTTCTAGAGCAGTCCTTCAGAACAATCTCTCAATGGCTCTAGAGAAACAAGAGAATCTCTCTTAGGGTATTCTAATCTCAGATCAAGAGAGATAATTAACTTCTTGTGTGTCTTGTGTATATTCTTTGGGTTGAGAGAAACACCCAATTATAGGCCCAAATTCGTGCTTAAGACTCCTTAAAAATAATCCCATCAGGAAAGAAGTCTTTTTGCAACTCTTTAAAAGAGTTATGAACGAACTACAATTGCTGCACCGTTCTCGCTATAGCGAGACATCATACTGTCTCAACGCCTGTTCTGTCAACAATGTTTGTACATTGTTTACTGTATCCATCCGGTTTTCATGAGCTTTTGTCAACGTCAACAGCTGGTCACTATTAGCCTGACAAGGACTTTGATGGACTTTTTACCTAACAGTTTCTCGTCTCTATCCCATCTTTTCCAAACAAGTTTCTATCTTGTCTGTCAGTTGTTCATGTCTCTCTCATTGTCATCTTAGCTGGCTGTTGTACAAAAGTCAGGCTAGTATTTGGAAAAGTAATTTAGTGAACTAATCAGAACTGCTTCTGCTTCACACAGTCAAAGATTTCTGCTAACCACCCAATATGCAATTGCAAGCAAACCCTTTTGAATTCCGAGGTGGATTTGTGATAAATGACTTTGTTTGAAAGGGAATGAGTGGAAATAAACTGAATAGATTAGTTCACACTTGTTCTCTTATTTGATTTTTTTTAGGGAGGAATGTCTTAACTATTATTGAAAAATTGAAAGAGAAAAATATTAGTCGTCACAAATTAACAGCTTAGCTTGAAAAGCTATGATGGCCAAAATGGCAGGTACACGTCTTAAACACGATAGAGACACGAATTTTATACATAAAAGTGAAGTATACAATACTATACCATACAATACGTTATCCATTTTGAAGTTTTGTGTATCATAATTGAAAATGCAACCTTGATCACGCCATTCTCAATCTCACAATCAGTGATTCCTCAGTAATTGATTCCTCGATCACTTCTCTATCAAATATGCAATATGGTTAGACAAATCCATTCTCTCTATTTGGTTGAGATTGTATAGTTGTACAAGATACACGTTAATTGTACAAGTCATTGTAAATAGTGAAGAAACTGACCATCACAGTCACGGTAAGTTTTCTGGTTTCAGCAGTACTCTCTGCCCCTCATTACAATAAATACTCCCTGCCACTCTCATAATACCATAAATAGTCCCAGGAGTAAGACTCTACAGTCCCTTCGGTTAATGTTCACTACTTCAGTTGCAAATGGTGTCCGTTCTAATCTAATCAGAGGAAAGCAGCCATCACTTTTGCACTATCAAATTTGCATTACATATAGGATATAGTTTCTCCTTAATTCGAGTCATCATTTACACGGCCCGAGTAACTGCTCACTTGAGACGTGATCGACTGTGTTTGTTTCACTGAAGAACACATTTAAAGGTACAGTTCATCCAAGAAACTATTATGATAAGAGTTTCAGATTAATTAGATTAATTAGAACCCCGCGCGTGTACAATGATACATATGATCCACTGATTTTATGCCACTTGCTATTTTATTGAAAAATCTTGAAAAAAAAAAAAAAAAAACATCTGAAGCAGGGGTGACCAAGCTCGGTTATTTGACCTCACTCAATCTAACTGGCAAATCTAATTTAGTTGTGCTTAGTTTTTCAATCACTATAAATGCTGCTATATAAAATTAGTTAGTTGTTCAATCTCCTCCTCTTAGATCGAAATGAATCTAAAATAGAGAGAAGGTTTATTTTGGAGATGGCTTTGAAGATGATTGATATGGATTTTGAAAACGTAGATAGTGATTTGAAGTTGAAAGCTTATATGGAAGTTTCAAAAGATAAGAATACTTCAAAAAACACAGGAGACATGGGCTCTCCATGCTCTAAAGACCCATCGCACGACCAAGTTATACAGATTCCATTTTTCTTTCAAACTGAACTGTTGATAATAAGAATGGTTAATGTTGAACTAAACGAGAATCTGTCCCAACCTGCTCCCATAAGAGGCAGGTTTGGTAGTAACTTTTTCAGCTTTGGGCATATGGATTTATAATATTAAAACCCAAGTCAGATTCAAAGCGGCTCTGAGCTTTGGCCACCCCCACCCTGAAGTGTTTATGACTACTTTAGATTTTTTTTTTATGTGAGAGCATCTCCCACCTTACTATGAGAGATAAGGTGGGGGCCCTCACATCCATATTCAATGTCAACAACTTAAATGTAAGGGCATCCACCTTATCTCTCATAGTAAGGTGAGATGCATCTCTCATGGGAGCATCTCCCTTTTTTATGAAGTTTAATATAAAGTCTTATGTAGCGCAATGGATAGAATATATCTAAAAGTTAAAAGAAGTATGCGGGGTTATGAGTTCTAGTCCTTTTATTTATGTTTTTTCCCATGTTTCTAAAGAGATTCATTAATAGAAGGGAAAAGAGAAAAAAAAAAAAAAAGACATTGACAAATAGAGAATCCAAGTCCTCCCAACATAATTATGAAAATCTAAGTATAGAAACAAAGGAGATAGAAGAAAGCTATCCTTCAAGCTTGTTGGCACACAGGCTTGGCAAAATTAACACATGTAAGAAGATTTCAAGAGGATTGTTGTCAAACTTTCACCAATATTCCTAGAAGAGTATCTAAAGGTTAGATTCAAACAGCTCATCATTAAGATCATAGCGCAAGGAACGCTTTTAATATTTTGATTATCCATTGTTTAATGCACAAGTGTAGATCCAGAGGTTTGATTTATGTTCCAAACCATATTAGATCCAACACTTGGTATTCGAGCACTAGGCTTCTGATTTATGCATTATCCAATTTTGATGGGAGGATTTTTATTTTGATTTTAATTATAACGAATCATGCTAAGAAAAATATTAAGATTGAGTTGATCATATGATGGGCCTTAGTTTCTCGAAGTACTATGTTTTGTGCAAAACTCATAAACGAGTGCACTATTTTTTTCTTCTCGAAACTTGTGTGTTAGGATATTATATGTTGGTTAATTCATGGGTTGGAAAAAACTCCAGGTCCATTGAGTTATAATTTTCTATTTCTTTTAGAATGGACTTGATTGTGTCATCAAAAGAGTTGAATGATGTTGTTTGGAGAAAAGTGGTCATATATCTCAAACCAACCATTGGAAAGGGGCGATCTATGTACCATTGGAAAGCTTGTTTCAAGTAAATATCTTTAGAGCCCAAGATCGCATCAATCGGACCTAAAACGAGAAAGTTATGGCCTCGGGAAGTTCTCAGGATAATTATAGAGTTGCCATCCGATCAATCGGGTAAAAAATCCGATCGATCGGATGACGAACAGAAACCCCAAGTTCTGCTACAAAAATACAATTGAGGGGGAGCTGCAATTGATGGGGAGCTATTGGATCCTAATTGAAAAGTATGCTGCATTTTGACATCATTAGATTTGTCAATTATGGACAAAAAGGGGGAGAGATGGAATATGTTAGATCAATGGGGGAGAACAAGGCACTTAGAGGGAGAAATCAAGTTGATAACCGACTACTGCCAGGTACATGTACATTCATTATGTAAAGTTCTAAAAGACGATTCAATGTATTTTGGGTAGATGAATTATGTTGTTATAAGGAGTTTTGTCCATGAATTACCAAAGGATGACATTGTATGTTGGCTAATTCATGGGTTGGACAAAACTTTGGGCCCATTGAGTTGTAATTTTCTATTTCTTTTTGAATGAACTGTGGTTGTGTTGCGGAAAGAGCCGAACGATATTGTTTGTAGAAAAGTATTCATATGTCTCAAATCAACCATTGGAGCGGGGTAATCTACGTACCATTGAGAATCATTTTTCGAGTAGATATCCGTAGAGCCCAAGATCGCGTCAATCGAAGCTAAAACGAGAAAGTTATGACCTGGGAAAGTTTTTCAGAATAATTAAAGAATTGCCATCTGATCAATCAGGTAAAACATCTGATCGATCGGATGACAAACAGAAACCCTCCGAACTGCGCGAAATCATTTTCCTTTTTCAAGTGGGGTTTCCTGTTTGAGTCCAAATCATGCACTAACTCTTATGCACGACCGAGGGCTTATTTAAAGGGGTTTTCTCTCAACTCTAAGACATATTCCTCTCATTGTTCTGAGCAAAGAAAACCTAATTGAGAAAATTCTTCATCTCTAGAGCTTCCAATGGAGAGTTGTGCTTAGTTGTTCATCTAGAGAGTTGTTTCTTCCACATCTCTTATAAACGAACATCTTCTTTTGTAGAAGATCTGAGGAGTCAAGCAGTGTTGCAGCTGTTGCGGTCAATGGTGTAAAATTGTTGAAGCGTGAAGCTACACAAGAGAAACCACAGTCCTTGGATAGTGATTATTTGGGGAGGGATCTATCAGTGTCATGTAACTGTGAGATTGATAGTGGTTGATTATTGGTCTAGTTTGGATTGATGGTTTTTCACCTGGTTTGGATTTTCCACGTTAAAAATTAGTGTCTTTTGCGGTGTGTGCTTGTTGATTTTTATTTCCGCTACGTGTTATATTGTTTTACGCACATCGTTTGTGCTATTAAGTTGACCAATCTAGAGATCCAAAAACCTTCAATGTGTTTCCATGGGTTTGATGGCCTCTTAAATTAAGGCAACTATAAAATTAATTATTTATTTATGATGAACTTGTTAATAGATAAAATGATGGGACCGCACAACTTTCTGTGCAAGTATTGAGATGTTATAGAGGTGGACCTCACCATATTTGTGTGTGCGATAAGCAAAGATCATGAAGATGTATCATCACATGTGTGACTTTAGTGTTGTTCATGAACACCTCTTATTTATAGTCATCAATTCCGTTTCGGTTGTCCTTTCGGTCTAGCCTCCAAGACGGAATATCTCGATATTTCGAAATTTTGAGAAAACTTTTCGGAGTAAATTTTCAGAATAATAAAAATAAAAAATATATATACATATGTGAAAAATAGAAAAATATAAATAAAATATAAATTATGCATGTTTCTTTATATGGATATTGAAAAAAAAAATAAAAAAATAGTGAAAATCGTGTTACAAACCGAAATGGACCAGAATGGACAACCGGAATGACCGAAATTCAAACCAATTTTTTTTAACCCCATTCTATTTCTGCTGAAGGACTGAAACGAAAGATTCCGGCCATTCCGGCCGAAATGGAACGGAATTGACTGCTATGCATATGTGATCGAACCAGTAAAAGAAATAGTTAAGTGGATTAGACTTGTGTGATGTACTATAAAAATAGTGTTAAACTTGTGGACCATAGATGATATAAGGGTAAGAAGCATGTGACTTACCCCAAACTTATATATGAGCCCATCCAAAATGTCTCTTCCCATCTCCCTCAGTCCTAAGATTTGTAGTTCCCCATCAAGTTGTCCCTCACCATAACCAAACCCACACCGCCCATAATTTAACAAATATAACCCAAATTTTCTATGTGGCCCATCAAATCAATCAACTTCAAATCAAGCCCGGCCGGATTTTTTTTTTTAGGTAAAAAAGCCCAACCAATTGGACCCTTGTTTAACCACCATTGAAAATCAGAGTGGCCCACTGCTATAAGTCGTCTAGTTCAATTGCATGCAAGTTACGTTTGCATCTGCTACCAAAACAATCCAAGTTAGCTCAGAATCCATAATCCGTGAAAAACAGTATATATATGTGAAGGGGCAAACTGGTAAGTTGTGGGCCCAAATTCCACACCGTTCAATCACTCAATTGCAATCATAATCGAGTATTTAATCATATCTTTACTTGCATGGAAGTTTTGAAAAGATAATGGCACGTTTTGTAATTTCACAGAAAACCAATGGCACTCCCATATCCTCTTGGAAATGATAATGGCATGTTTCGTAATTTCACAGAAAACCAAGGGCACTCCCATATCCTCTTGTCCTTTGTAATAGGATCTTGAATCTCTTCTCAGCCTTAGGATTTATATACAGAAATATGTACATCAATCCAAGGGTCCAAAATATCCAAGGATTCAAATACTGAGCTCCCTTATTATATAGATATATCTGTGTGTGCGTGCGCGCGTGCGCACTTGAAAGTTCTGTCAAATGAAAGATCAGAGAGAGTGTTATGAGGCTAGAGATCATGGCCTTGATGGTTTTTTGCAAATCTCTTCGAATGGATTTTTCTATATTCTGGATCTTCGTGCCTATGATAGATGTAGACTATTTTCTCCATCAAAGGCTGAAGGGCAGCAACTCCCGCTCTCAAAGTCTCTGCTAGGGGTCGATCCCTGGCAGGCAGGGTAGTTTACCCTTAACTCTCCTGGCCACTGGGCCAACTCAAAAAAAAAAAAAAAAAAAAAAGGAGCTGAAGAAAGGGCTCTCTGAGTTTTGATATGCATGCGTGATTAAGAGGAATTTATCTTATGCTTATCACTAAACAACCTTGAGGCTCTGTGGGCAAACCGTGTGTGGCCTATCATGCACCGAAGTTCCAATAGTACTCACACACCTAAGCACACCTACTC
Organism: Litsea cubeba; assembly: GCA_012931725.1. Classification (NCBI taxonomy): domain Eukaryota; kingdom Viridiplantae; phylum Streptophyta; class Magnoliopsida; order Laurales; family Lauraceae; genus Litsea; species Litsea cubeba. The sequence goes on along the minus strand of CM022954.1, from coordinate 27,113,023 downwards.
GCTCAAGTCTTTCACCAACGGCACTATATGCACTGATTGTTTTTTTTTTTTTGCTACGTACTGTACGTGAAGGAAGGTTCTTCATCGACCTACAAGTCGATTGGCACCCTTCAAATTTAGGCTATATAATGAACTTCTCACCTAGGGGACTCCACACGTATACAGCATGGGGTTTTCAATCACACCATCGACAAAACTTGAGATCCTTCTAAATTAAAGGTGTAAATTGAAATTCCCCCAAAGCTTTGTGGGTAAAAACTACTTTTCATCTCAGTATCTATGAATATCTTCCTTTCGGCTGAGGAGTTTTTTTTTTTTTTTTTAGTTAGAAAAGATCACACAAGACAACAAATGGAGACATCAACCAAAAGCTAAGCTGACCTAGGACCTTCTCCACAAATAGAAAGAAGTCCACCACAATAAACCACCAACAAGAAATGCTAATCTTTAAACCATAAGAAGAAATTGCCCATTTGCATAAAAATGTAAAAATATTACAAGTCAGCACGTACTAACTCAATCATTAAAAAACAATCTCAAGTCAACTTAAATCCCAATTCAAAACCAAAAACTTTCTTTCAATTAAACTTAAATTCAAATTCTATCAACCACAGATTTGTTTCAATTTTATTCAAATCCACATATGAGTTTAAAAAACACCCGAAGACAACACATGGTCCATGAAATCCCTAACCAATCACTAATGGACAATGAGGTTTGAGATTAATAGGCATAAGCACTTATTGGGTCAACAACATGAAACCTAAACCCAACTAATCATACCCTTGATAGGTACATAGGGTGTGGGTTTTGCTCCCAACGTCTTGTGTTCAAAACTACCCAGACTTGCCCGATGTGTGTTGTATGGGTTTGGCGGGCTCCACCATGAGATTAGTCCAGTTAGATCAAAGACTTCAGGGACGCCCACATCATCACAAAATTTAAAAAAAATATATCCTCAATGTCGTACCTCTTGAAATTATATATACAGATCATGTGTCAAAGATTACAGCTAGCGGCACTTAGGGGATAACTACGGAGAAATCCACGCTACGTATCCAAGTGAACACGGGTATAATTACAGATGATATTCGTATTGTATTTCCATGTATGAGATTATGTTAGTGATGTTTCTTTTCACAATTTAATGTCCATTTCATTATTGATTCAGTGTATGCTTATTTCTTAAGTCCTTCCTATGTGAATATATTGAAAAGTATTTCCGCCACCACTACTAACGCTTTAAGGTTCAGTAAGAATGGTTACCTAAGAAAACTTAATATGATATCATAGTTAAACGGTCACGTATTCAAAACTCAAGAGGAACAATCAACATTGAAATATGCATGTCATGAATAGTGCACCAACCAGGTGCTACTAGAGGGGGAGTATTGAAAAGTATTTCCCCTATCTCATTTCACTCTTTGAGATTTTTGCAAGAATGGTTACCGAAGAAAACTGAATAGAATATGATATGTTTTCTAGCTAGATTCTTTTATATGATTTTATTTTTTTTTTTTCTGTTGAAGTCTTCTTCTGGGACTATGATCGTGTCTATGTTCTTTGTTGATGTAACCTCATACTTAACTTTGTCATTGGATCACATGATTGTCGATTCTTTTTATCATTATGTCCAATAATTCTAAGTGCATCTTAGAGATCTTCGTCCATCCTTGTTTCCTTGTTCCTCATGTATAGCTTGATTGATGTCCATGAACCATCATCGATAATCTTGTATAATTTATGTAAACCTTGCTTGTCTCTATCCATTGATTAATTATGCTTTAGTTTTGCATTTGATTCCTTGCTAAGCTGTAAGCTTACCCCCTCTTTATCCTTTAGTTTGTGAAGACTAAGGGCTGAGCCCTGGAATGTTGGGAATGTGCTGAGAGTGTTGGATGATTTATGGGCCTCTGGCGGAGTTCGAGATTTGCATTAGTTTATATGAGGACATGGATTAGTTTCCTCCAGTTAGCATATTAGATTATATTTCTTTAAAATTATGTATCCAAGGTTTAACCTTTGACTAGTTTGGTTTCATTAAAAACACATGGAGATACCATTCGAGACAATCATCGAGCCTACAATATGATCAATCCGAATGCAACCCCCATCACCCACCAAGCCACCAAGGTATACCTATACCCACGGTATAAAAGACTAACCGAGTCCCACATCCAAAACATTCTAGTATAAGACTTGAGTTTATTTGTAACACACATTCCCCTTTGACTCAGCTCAGGTTGGGTTGTGCACCTATCCACATGTCTCACATAGGAGTTAGGAACACAGTGCGAAACAGGTAGAAACAGCAGATCCGCATGGGACCACCCACGTGTGAAATTTCATATCAATCCAATCAACATTTCCACTTGGTATGTCAAGTCTATTAATTTATATTGTCGGAAAACCGATGGGATAATAAAGATATTTGGCTCCCACCAAAGTCACACCAAGCGTTTCTCAACCCTCTATTCAAGTGATTGCAATGAATCAAATTAGGCCCGGCCACTAGAAGGGGTGAACCAAACTATTTGAACATATTTACAAGTAACCCAATTGATGGAGCGCCACTACTGTTTTTTTTCCCAAATGATGGAGCACCACTAAAATTCAAGCTCTCATGGTGTATGGAATCCAATTTAGCAGCATGCTGAAAGTAGCATACTTTATCTAGTGGCGAAAATCTTGATCACGTAAAACCATGCAGGGTTGAGTTTAGCCAACCAAAGTTGCACCATTGTAATAGAATGAATGCATTTCATCCATAGTACATGAAATTCTTCATGACCAATTTGCATGAATTGAATTTCTTCATCAAATCCATATAGCCGACCCCACCTAGTGGGAAAAGACTTGATTTGGTTTAATTTAAAAATGCACTCGTAAAATATAGTTAAAATTGAAGTAACAAAAGTGATCAACCACAAATGCCCATCAAATAATCTATTCCTTACATAAAAAAGAAAAATGAATGGGAGCTTCAATTGGCTCCGCACTTTTTACTTTCCCCACCATATAACAAAAAATAATATTTTTTTCCTAAACTACCCCCTCCCCCTGGCGGGGAGGGTGATTGCAGCCTGCCTCCTTCCCCCATCTCCCTCTTTCTTTCTCCCTCCCCCTCTATTTTATCTCCATGTCCCTCTCTCCCTTCCTTTTCTTCCTCCCCCCGTCCCCGTTCGTCCTCTCTTCCTCCCTCTCCCTGCCCCTCCCACCTTTTAAAGTAAAAGCTACAGCCTACAGGTTACTTTCATGCCCACTCCACTAGTACAATAATAGTAGTTATGTGGCCAGGGTTGATCATGTAAGTGCAAAAAATGCGACTCACAAAAATAGGGGGGGGGGTGTGCCTACACGGACTTATCCAAAGAGATTAGGAACACCGATGCCTGCGCCTGAAGCCTGAGAAAAGGAAGAAGAATAGCAGGTCATAGGTCCCTGGCCTGAGTGGCGCAAGGCTCTCCGATGCCTAAGTTAGTATATGAACTAAGCAGAGGATGGAGATTTTTGGGGAAGAAGATGGGCATACCAGAATGGCGTATTCGTTGGCCTCTTTGCTTGTGAATTGTTCTTGTGTTTATATAGAGGAAGAGAGGAGGCAAGAGGGTGGTTGACTGTCTTGTCATAGCCCACTTTGTCAGGTACTAGAGAGGTGCAGTCCCATCGCAGCCTACTTTTCTTTAATTGCAGTCCCATCAAGCCTTGTCATGGCATTTTAGGAGCTGTGGACGGCGATCTGTCAGAGACTATGGGTGGTGCCCTTGTCTTATCGCATGTGTTGCAGCGTGCATGAGCGTCCATGGAAGGACAGCTGTCAGCCCCTGCCTTAGCTAGCTCTGGCATTGTGACCAAGGTCAGGGTGTGTTGCCGAGGTCGGGGAGCCGAGGTCGGGGGCAACCTTGACTTGGCTGGGGACCTCGTAGGGACGCCGAAGTGGAGAACTGGGACGAAGTCCCCAGCCGGGCTGGGGATGCCCTGGCCGAGGTGGAGCTTATGAGCGTATGGCCGAGGTGGAATTACTTGGCCGAACTGGAGGCTGGCACTACCGCCGAGACCGAGCCTCGCCGAAATGGACTAGCTGGTGCTGGAGCATGAGATGGAGCATCAGGCCAGTATTCCGGTGAGTTCAGAAATATCCCCACACAATAGCCCCTCATCTTCTGAGCTCATTGGACTTCTCTTTGAGGTCAGAAGCTAAGTATCATGGAGGACTACACTTGTGCCTTGGAGCTGCTTGTCACCTGAGATTGGTGGTCTTCAATCAACTGAGAGACTGAGACGTGACCAGCTGGTCAGTTAGAGGTGTAGTCTCGTTGCAAGTATTCTAGTGATGCTGCCGAGGGGGCTAGCATTGCTACCAACCTGGAAACTGGCACTGCTACCGAGCTGGATACTGGCACTGCTACCGAGCTGAGGACTGGCACTGCTGCCGAGCTGGAGGCTTGCATTGCCGCCGAGCTAAGGAATGGCACTGCTGCCGAGCTGGAGACGTGACCAACTGGCTCGTCACCAGAGGTGTAGTCTCGTTGGCCGACGATATGGTACTAATACCGAGTGGTGGTCGCGGCCGAGACCAGCATGAGGCCGAGGGGGTGATATGGAACAGTCTCTTCGACATTTTTGTTGGGCTGCCATTGGCCAGGGTGGAGACGTGGAACAGTCTCTTTGGCCGAGGTGGAGGAGCCTGGGCGGTATGCCAGAGCAGTCTCAGGGTGTATGAACCCAAAGTTTTCAGGAGCGACTAGGTGTATGAACCCTAAGTCAGTCCCTGGGTGCGTGAACCCAAAGTTTATGGAAGATTGGGTGTATGAACCCAAGGTCAGTCCCAGGGTGTATGAACCCAAAGTTTTAAGGAGCGACTGGGTGTATGAACCCTAAGTCAGTCCCTGGGTGCGTGAACCCAAAGTTTAGGGAAGACTGGGTGTATGAACCCAAGGTCAGTCCCATGGTCTATGAACCCAGAGTTTTAGGAACGACTGGGTGTATGAACCCTAAGTCAGTCCATGGGTGTGTGAAGCCAAAGTTTAGGGAAGGCTGAGTGTATGAACCCAAGGTCAGTCCCAGGGTGTATGAACCCAGAGTTATAGGAGCGACTGGGTGTATGAACACTAAGTCAATCCCTTTGGCGCTGGTCGAGATGGAGAAGCTTGGACAGTACTCTAGAGCAGTCTCTTTAGCGCTGGCCGAGACCAAGATGAGGCCGAACCTGCGTGAAGCGCGTAGCTAGCACCAGGGCGACACCAACATGAGGTCGTGAAATGCGGTCAAGACCAGCATAAGGCCAAAACCAACGTGAGGCCGAAACCAGCACGTGGACGGACCAGGCGACCAGCATGAGGTCTTTAAATGCGGTCGAGACCAGCATGAGGCCGAAACCAGCGTGAGGCGGAAACCATCACGTAGACGGACCAGCATGTGGTCGTTAAATGTGGTCGAGACCAGCATGAGGCTGAAACCAGCGTGGGGCGGAAACCAGCACGTGGACGGACCAGCATGTGGTCGTCTAGAGGCCAAGAAGCCTGGGTGTATCTACCCGAGGACTTGGTGGCTCTGTTGCTGAACGCGAGTCACGCCTGAGTATATAAAACAACCCCAGGGTGAGCTCGGTGACTTTGGATGACTGATGGCGGTAGAGGACCGTGCGATCAAGGAAGCACAGGACCGTGCCGTCGAAAAGACGGTCGAGGGTCGTACGATCGAAGCCGACAGTAGAGGGTCGTGCCGGTGCCATCGAAGCTGACGGCGCCATCAAAGCTGACAGTAGAGGACCATGCCGCCGAAATGACGGTAGAGGGTTGTGCGATCGAAGCTGATGGGTGGTCAAAGCTGACAGTAGAAGGTCATGCCGGTGTCATTGAAGCTGACAGTAGAGGACCGTGCCACCGAAATGACGGTAGAGGGTCGTGCGATCGAAGCTGACGGGCGGTCGAAGCTAAGTGATGATAGGAGACATCTAGCTGCCTTCCGAGCTGGAGGAGACTTCTGCCGAGCTGGAGGCTTTTGCCGAGATGGAGGTTGTCTGGTCGCTTTCGTATAGGTTGAAATGCTCCTAAGCTCGGGCTTCGTCTGCTTCTTGCCTGACGAACCGGTTTACCCTGGTCATCAATGCTGCCATAGTGACCACGGGATGCATGACCAAGTCTCTCCTAAGCTCGTTGCCTGGTAGGAGGGCTTGTTGGAAAGACATGACTGCTATTGTATCTGAGGCATTATCAATCTAGCTGTAGACAGTCCAGAACCTTTTGGCGAACTGCATGACGTTCTCGGTCTGCTTCATCCTGAGGGCCATTAGGTCGGCGGCTGACCTGGGGATGACCCTGTGAGCTTGGAACTTCGTTATGAAGGAACTCTGAAGCTGCTGCCAACTTCTGATCGATCCTTGGGGGAGTTCGCAGAACCACTTTAGCAGGAGGTCCCCGAGGCTGGAAAAGAAGACTCTGCAGTTCAGGTGGCCTGCATTGCCCCACACCGACATATACTCTGAGTGAAGTGCCGGAGGTGTGCTACTGGGTCCGAGGTCCCATCGTAAACGACGAACCTCGGGATGCTGAAATCTTCAGGAAGGAGGGAGTTTCTGATCTCTGGAGAGAAGGGGGATGTGCCGAAATCGTCAGAGTTCAGCCGAACTCGAGTGAAACCAGCCATCTCCATGTTCTGTCGTACTGCTTGCTCTATGTGTCGATCAAGCCACTCTCTGGAGTCGCGGTTGTTACCCGAGCTTTCGCCATGTGCTCGCTTGCTTCTGTTGTCCTTCAGGGTGCGCCTTTTGGAAGGTAGAGTCGAGGTTGAATCCTTAGAGGATGAACCCAGTCGAGTATCCCTCTGTTGGACGCTTGCTGGGCCAGATCTTGCACCAGACCTTTCCCGGCGGGGGACCGTCGACAGCTGCGTTGACAGTGTCAGTGGTTCCTTTCCCTTTCTGGTTCTTCGAGGCATGTTGCTTGGGAAGATGACTTTTTGTAGCCGTTCCCCATAGACAACGCCAATTGTAAGTGCAAAAAATATGACTCACAAGAATAGGAGGTGCCTGCACGGACTTATCCAAAGAGATTAGGAACACCGATGCCTACGCCTGAAGCCTGAGAAAAGGAAGAAGAATAGCAGTGATGGACTGCGCTCCTGCGCCTGGTCCTACAGAGGTCGGCGGACGTGGGAGTCTGTTAGGTCCGACCCTTTCGTAACCGCGGGGCAGGGGCGTGCATCAACATTTCTTTTGTGTGGGAGTGCCAGATTTTCTATTTTTACTTGGAATTGCAAGTGTTGATCCGGAGATCAACTTTCGCAAGTAAAAAGGAAATCAACTTCTTTCAAGTTTTCCAGTGCACATATATTTAAGAAAAGAGACATTTTCTTGATTTGTCGTGAAAGGCGATTTTTTTTGCATTTATAGCCGATTTTGGCGTTTATAGCTGATTTTTGGCGTTTATAGCCGACTTTGGCGTTTATAGCCGATTTACAATCCTTATCAATAATGAAAGACAAGAGTTGTGATTTTTGTCTCTTTTGAAAAACATACAAACTACAATGAAAAGCAAGAAAAGGAAGATCTAACTTCTCAGGAGATTATGGGGGACCCGTTCAGATTGATGGTCGCAAGCCATATGTGGACTTCGCCATCATCCATGCAGATGAGAACAAAGGATGCTATTGATTCGCTTAGCTTGGCTATAACCTCAAGTTTTTAGAGAACAAAGACCAAAAGGAGGTCCTATGTCCAATAAAAAGCCGAGTAGACGGGCTGAAAAGCCACGTCTAAGCCATTTGGAGGCAGAAGGAGAAGGCAAGGACCTTGGGGGGGTACCCCCCAAGGGACTTTTGCCACCTTGTAGCAGTGGTCGGTGTAGAACTTCCGCAGAGTTTTCTCTCTTTCTTTCTCTGAATTTCTGTGCTTTTTTTTTATCTGGGATCTGTCTCGTTTTTTTTTTATCTAGAATTCTTTGGAATGCTCTCCTATTTATAGGCTTTTTGGTAGCCATTTAGGAGGGTTTATGAGCCTTAATTGTCATAAAGCTACATAAAGGGAGGAGTTACAAGATTGAATTTTTTATTTTGTAACTCCTTTTTCTTGGCTTCTGATTGGCCGGAGGAGATTGAGGGCATTTAATCGCCTTTAATCGCCATGATGGGAGGAGTTTCATGGGTTAAATGCCATGAATCTCTTGACTTGTAACTCCCGGATGCTTGCTTCTGATTGGTCCATCAAAAGAAATGGATTAATGACTGTAATAAAGCTAGTCAATTAATCGCATTAAGTGGTCGCGGAGCAGTTGAAGAGTCGCGGGCCGTGCCGCGTCTTCTGGGATTCTTCTAGCGATGATCATCGATGGATCTTCATGTAGATCGACATCGGATGACCATGTAACTTCAGGTGTTGGTTGCCAACAGCGGGTCGGTACCATCTGTCCTGTCGATTTCTCGATCGGTCGGGTAGAAAGCACGCTTTTTTTTGTTGACCGGGTGGCGATCAACGTTGTTTTCGATACTCTTGATGATTAACCCATATTGTTTACGGATGTCAGAGGATTTGTTGTCTCAAAAGTATGAATTTTGGAAAATACCAGAGGCGAGACGCTTAGAATCGCGAAAAAACAGCGAAAAATGGAGTTTCCAGGGACCACCGGGCGATCCCGGGCCCCAGGGTGGCCGGCGATCCTGTGGGGGGTTTTCCCCCTTTTGTCCCGTTTTGTGTCCGTTTTTGCTGTTTTTTTATTCTTTTTTCTTCTGTATTTTTCCTTGACATTTTTTATCATTTATTGGCCTAATTTCCCTGTAGAAAACCTGAGGAGAATCCTTGCATTTTATTTTTCAAAGTTTCCAATTTTTTGAGAAAGCCGAAGAATTTGTTGCGCAGAGCTGCCGATTTTCCGTCAGAAGCTGAAATTGGGTCAAACGATGTCGGAATGACCTGAAATTTGAGGTGAAGCCTCCTGAGCAATAATTAAGACCAACCATAGGCTTTTGTTTGAGTTTTGAAGCCGTTTGGGGGTCCTATCACCAGTAGACTTGCTTTTATCGCGATGAAGATTTCGCGGTTTGATGTGCGGTCAACCGATGTCCGATTGATTTGAGATTTGACAGGGAACCTATTGATGTCATTTTAAGATGATCCATAGGCTCTGTCTTGGAAACCATGGTTCCAGGGAGCTTTGCCGGCGAGAGGCCTGATTTGGCTTCTTAGCGTCAAAGTATGGTCAAATGTTGTCGAAATGACCTGAAATTTGACGTGTAGCCCTTTGTAAGCATTTTGAAGCCGTCCATGTGCTCTATCTGATGAGTGATGGCCTCGGTGGTTCTCGCCGTCGGGAGGCTTGATTTAGCTGTTCAAGGGTTGATGTAGGTTAAACGTTGTTAGTTTGACTCGGAACTTGACATGGAGCCTTTTGGATGTATTTTGAGTCCATCCATCGGCTCTGATCGAAGATTTAGTGTCTCCGATGCTTTCGCCGTCGGGAGCTCCTTTTCAGCTGCCGGAGAAGCGAAGTTAGGCCAAATGATTTTGAAATGGCCCGAAACTTCTTGTGTACTCCTCTTTTGGCTGTCTTGAAGGATCTTGCAGTTTTTGTTTGATTCTGACAAGATTTGATTTTTTGAAAGTAGCATTGCCTATTTATGGCAGGTTGCGACTTCATGTAGCTCTTTGGATCTTGAAGAGGCAAAGTGACATTTTTGGTATCAACAAATGCCCCCTCGAGGTACAGCGACGAGTTGCTTATCATTTGTAGTCGATGTGCCTCGAAGAGATTTTTGAAGGAAAGCCTGTGACCGGACCAAGAGTCTTTGAGCAGTCTTTCTTTTTTGTATTTGTAGCCTTTTGAGCTTCTAGGGGAATTTTATGGTAGTGAAAGGGATCACGTACCATCTCGAGGTAAAGTTTTGAAGATGATATCAGGGATGTGAATTTGGGTTTTGACCTTGCGACCTAACAGGCTGTATGTGGCAGGTTAGGGGGTCGGGTTTTGTTTTGACCGTGTGACCCAACAAGCTTTATGTGGAATGTTGGGGGATTAATTCTGATCTTGTGACCTAACAGGCTGTACGTGGCAAGTTAGGGGATCAGGTTTTGGTTTTTGGTTTTGGTCTTGTGACCTAACAGGCTGTATATGGCAAGTTAGGGGACCAGGTTTTGGTTTGATTTTTGTGGAATGTCAATTTCAAGATTTTGGCTCAATTTGGTAGATGAGGCTGGATGGTTTGATTTTTGGAAGCTCATGGGGCTTGGAATTCTTTTTTGTATGGTCGAATCAACTCAAAAGAGGCATGGAACCATTTTTGTATACTCTTGGTAAGAGGGATTTCTCTTTGACTAAAAGCCCAATTTTTTTTTTTTTTGTGTGCCTAGGTGGTCAAACCTGGCTCATATGGGCTAACCGATGGGACCTTAAGCTTTTGAAATGGCTTAGATCTCCTATGGTATCATTTTTGTAAAGAATATCCAAAAATATCTCATTTGGATAGAGAATATCTAAGAATATCTTTACTTGGAGAGAATCTCTCATGTTCCGTTTATTTTGGGAGAGAATATCTCAAGATATCTTTCTTTTGGGAAAGAATCCTTTATTGATCCTATCGTTTGGGAGAAAATCTCTCATTGATTTCTTTTTGGGAGAGAATCCCTCAAGATATCTTTCTTTTGGGAAAGAATCCTTCTAATCTCTTTCTTTTGGTAAGGTTACTAATTAGTAACACTTACTCTTTCTTCTTTTCTTCTTTGGTTTGCTCTCTTTTATAAAAGCAAGGAGGAGGTTGGATCTCTTGCTCTTATTGCTTTCTTTTGCAACAATCCCAAGAGGGCTTCAAGACCAAGAGTTCTTCTTCTTCAATATCTTCAAGACTTTTCTTCTTCTTCTCCATCAATGGCTTCAAGTAAGTTCCCTTTTTCAAGAAAACTCCATTGTAGGAAAAATAAAAAGTTCTTTCTTTTTTTTTTGTTTCTTTCTTTTCTTTTTTTTTTCTCCACATGTTTTTTTTTCTTTTTTTTTACACGTGTTTTCCCTCTTTTTTTTTCCGTGCTTTCTCTTTCTTTTTTTTATGCACTTCTTTTTTTTTTTTTGGGGCCGTACAAACAGATCCGTGCGGATCTGGCCGTACGGCCACGTGGCCTGTGGGCCAACCTTTTTTTTTTCTTTCCCCCTTTTTTTTTGAGAAAGTTTTCTTTTTTTCCTTTTTTGCGCATCATTGATAATGCATTTTTTTTTACCAAGATGTTCATGCATGTATATTTTTGTAAATTGAATTGTAGCATGATGTGATAGCATACCTGAAAGTTTTCGCAAATTTGGGAATTTGGAGCTCGCAGCGATGTTGAGCCCTTCCTGATTTTGCGAAGACTTTGAGGTTTCGAAAGTTTGGAGTTTCGGAGCTCGTAGCAGTGTTGAGCCCATCTTCAAGCTTTCTATTTCTTTATGGATAATTCCTTTTCTTCGGAATTGCCCCGTCATCATGTCAAAATTTCGCCAGATTTTTTTTTAGCGAGATTCTGTCATTTTGATGTTTGATCGTTTTCTTTTCCATCCTTTTCATGTGGTTCCTCCAGAACGAACAAGGGTAAAGAGCCTGCTACCAGCATACCTCGTCAATCTGCTAGATCTTCTAATCCAGCCGTTCAGCAGGCCTTTGAGAAGGTCCAGTATGTTGAGAGAAATTTGGAAGAATACGACTCCCTCAACAGAGATAAGATGAGGCAGCGACTGATCGCTCTCAAGGGAGAGGAATTTTATCAGATCATGGTAAGCAGTCGTCCATGGGTGATGGAAGATCAGAGTGTTTTGCCCAAGCCTACCTTCTTTTTTGGTGATGCCGTCCCTGATGTCATGACATACCAGAGGAGATGTTTTCAGTTCTCTTTCACAGCAGATGGTGAGAAGAAGATTGTTGTTACCCGGTTGACATTTAATCGCACCGTCTCGATCATGAGCCTTGCCCCCACGTGCTCTAAGGGGGAAGATCCTCCAAGCTGGGTGAGAAGGACAAATGTAATCAAGACCGGGGTTTTTGTTGGCGGTTCTCCTGGATATACGGAGAGGTCGCCTGTTGACATGGACCTGTTGAAGCCATCCAGCGGCTACCAGGGTTCTGATTATCCGTCGGTCGATTTGAGACCGGTGGGCCTTGGTATTTTCAGCGGTGACGGCAGCAATTAGATAAAGCCTTTTCGACTTCATTGGCCATTTCAATGCTGACTCCGAGTGGAAGTCGTGGACTGATCGCGTCCTGTTGATTGGTGGTGCTGTTTTGAAGGAAGCCGGGATTTTTGATGTGGTCCGTGCCTTTAGGGAGACCGTGATCTTTTCCGACGAGGCCTTCATGGCTATGCTGGAGTCATTACTCCCACGAACCAATACCTTCGTTGTGACGAATGGTGAGAATGGTTTCTCTTTGAAGGAGCTGAGCGCCATTACTGGATTGCCCATCCTTGGCAAACTCTATGAGGAGTTTATGCCGATTGACAGCGTCCTTGAGGGGCAGTCTGAGGAGTTCAGGCTTCTATATTTTCAGTTCGTCGCCTTCTATGATTTTTTGAAGGAGAAGGAGGGTTTGAAAGTTAGATCCAGTAGTTGGAAGAGTTCTAGCTCTTCGTTCCCCAACTTTTTTGATAGCAGGGAGTCTTCTGATAGTGTGACCCAGGAAGCCAGGGCTCAGGATCCAAGTTCGAAGAAGATCTTGGCTATGCAAAAAGAGTTGAGAGATTTCTGTGTGAGTATAAACGCCATATGTCCTTACATTGCACTGCGGTGAGATCTCGCTGTTTACCTCACTTATTGGCTTGGTGAGGCTATTTTTGCTGGAGGAGATGGAACACACATCAGGCCGCACTGTATTTTTTCGGCTTGTCAGATGGCGTTTGGAGAGCAGCTTGTTTTGGTGCCAGCTCTTTACTCCTACCTATGTACCGAACTGCAGGCTGCTGCTTTTTTGGTTCGGCTTGGGCTTCCCATGAATAGGGTATTTTCAGCCCACATCTTTTATTCGTAGTACGTGTACCACTGTCCTGGTTTCCACAGGCTGGGTGCTGCACTGGATGATGATCCTCTGATGATTCGACTGGCTAAGGACAAAGCCGTGTCCGAATCACTTTTGTTTGCCCGCATGAGGATCCGACGGTTCAGGGACGTCGAGATGGGGCAGTCTGCAGTGAAGCTTTCTCCGGAGTTGCAAAAGACGACTTTTGATTTTGGCGCCTCCCGAGACTCTACCAGGGCGGGGTCGGGAAGGCATTACTCCTTGACGAATGCAGAGAGAGAGTGGCTTTTTAGCATACGTGTCGGCACGATGGTGTACCGCAGACATCTTTTCGTTGACATCCAGCTGTATGTACCATCTCGCTTTGCTTTGTTTTTAGCATACGTGTTGTTGGAGCGCCTTCAAGCATGGTGAAGCGCTTTGGAGGTTTACAGGACGGGAGAAATGCGTGGGTTTTCTATAGTGCTGAAGACACTACAGCCATGATCTCTTATCCTGTGTTGTTGACTTTCCGGACTGCCGGCTTTGCGAAGTGGTTCGCGGAGAGCTTTTCGGCATATCGGGGGCTTTCCAAGAAGGAGCTTGATGTGAAGCTGGCATCTGGAAAGGGCCTTGTCGGCGAGAGGAAGTTTGGGCCTTCCTTTCTGGAGAGAAGCACAAGATAGGCTTTCTCGGTGACCAGGGCGTCATTGGTTCCGAAGCTGTTCGAGAAATACCTGATGAGGCTTTAGAGCAGCTAGAACAGGAGGAAGCCGAACTTGGTGCTTGGACGCAAGCGGCACAGAGGCAAGATTCCGTGGAGTCTACTGGCAAGAGTAGACCATCCAGTGAGGAGTCAAGTGGGAAACCTGACTCTGACAGCGGGGCAGGTTCCTCTAAGAAGCGAGCCCGCAGGAGTAAGAGGAGGAGGAGTCATCATCGCAGCAAGGGGCAGCATGAGGACTCTCCTGACTTGGAAGTTCCTCTTACTATCAATGAGGATGTGCCAGTGGATGCTGACGAGCCTCCAGAGAAGAGAAGCCGAGAAGAAGAGACCGTCGTGAAGGTATGATTCTTCCTTTTTCTTTTCATGGGATTTTTCCATGTTCTGATTTGCTTCTTGTTTCTGCTTTTCTTTTTTTTTTTAGCAGAGGAAGACTTGGTGATGCCTGAGGTTCCAACCGATGAGGTGGTGACGGATCCTGTCGGGGCACCTGAAGAAGAACCGAGGGATTCTGGAGTGAATCTAGAATCTCCAATTGGTATGACTTCTTTTTTTTTTTTGTGTCCGTGACTTGGTTTGCTAACATTTTTTTTTCGCCAGCTGACTTGCCACAGGATTCCGATGATTTTGAACTATCGATGGACGCAAATGTTGATGATGCTTCCGATGAGTTCATGGAGGAAGAAAGTGTTCCGCCAGTCGTCGAAGAAGGTATTTTGTAGTAATAACCCTGATAATGATTTTCAAACAGGATCATGTTCATACCTTTTTGTGTTATTTGGCAGGTTTTGAAGTGACAGAGGAGGATCCGTCGCTTCCAGAGCAAGGGATGCCAGAGGTTGATCCAGAGGTAGAGACTCCTAGGACCAGTTCTGACAATGTTGAGGAGATACCTCATGCTGAGATTTCTTCCCGAGCAGGAGCAGCTTCAACTGGAAAGAGTTCTTTTGTTACGCTTTCAACAGGTGATGACATGAGCAGCCGACCAACGGAGTTGGGCGAATCTTCAGCGGGGCCATCTCTTCTTTTTGCGAAGAAGGTGGTGGTGCGAGTTCTGAGCTCTTGGATTGAGACTCTGCTTTTTGGGCACTTAGATACCGGATTTGGGATGATCCAGCATGTGCGTGAGATTCTCGGTGATGCCGAAGAGGCTGGTCTGGATGTCACTAGTGCCAGGGCGATCGTTGATATGATCATTGAGCTGGGGGTGACAGGTGGTTTGAGACCATAGGTTTTCCTGACGACCAGTTCTTCAAGGAGATGTTCCTGGACCCTGCGGATAAGGCTCAGTCTAACCTGGATGAGGCTACAGAAAGCAGCAAGCAGGTAGTCCGAGAGAAGAACTTAGAAGAGCCAAACATCATTAGGCTGACACATGACCTTAACATCCTTGATAGGGAGGTCGATGAGGCCAGGAAACGTCTTGAGCATCTGCAGGCACAGGTCGCTGCCAAGTGGACTGCAATAACAGAGGCTCGTGACAGGGAGAGTGCTTTGATTCGCAGGGTTGCAGATGCCAATCGAGTTCTTAAAAGGAAGTCGGAAGAGAACAAACTATGGCAAACTGCTCGGGGGAAGCTTCCCGGTGCGAAAGAAGGGTTACAGCCCACTCCAACATCTCATGGCAAATTCCTGAAGAAGCATGCCTTGGAATCCCTGACGGCTGAGGCCAAAAGTTTGCTTAAGGAGCTGAACTCTTGGCTGGAGACCATTTTTTATTGAGCTCCTTTTTTTTTTTAACAGAAACCATCCTTCTCTGTTTTCTTTAGTACCACTTGTATTTTTTGGTACTTTTCTCTTCTCTCTTTTTTTTTTGTAGTGTTTGTGAACACTTTTTTTTGGTACCACATGTATTTTTTTTGTACTCTTTTTTTTTTTTGTCATCCCTACGCTTACTTGAATCTTTTTGTGATAAAAGTAATTGCTAAATGGGATGCCTTTTTTTTTTCCCTATGCTTACTTAAATCTTTTTGTGATAAAAGTAATTGCTAAATGGGACTTGATCAAAAGCTTGTCATTTTATGAAAATCTTTTGTCAAATGATTGTTTTGGCATGGAAGCCAGATTTTTTGCTTGTGGCATGGAAGCCAATTTTTGGCATGAGAGCCAGTTTTTTTTTTTTTTTTTGTAGCATTAATAACCGATTTGTGCCATTGATAGCCGGTTTTGGTGGCATTGATAGCCGAGTTTGTGGCATTGATAGCCGGGTTTTTTGAAAGCCAATTTTTTTGTTTGTGGCATTGATAACGGTTTTGTTTTGTGGCATTGATAGCCGGTTTGTGGCATTTATAGCCTGTTTTGGTGGCATTTATAGCCGGTTTGTGGCTTTTATATCCGGTTTGGTTTTCAAAAAATGCAAGTATCGACTAAAAGTCGCCTCCCTACTGAATGTTCGTGCAAGTATCGATGGAATGTCGTATCCTTGCGGATTTGGGTGCAAGTATCGATGTAATGTCGCATCCTTGCTTTTCAAAAATTTTGGTTTTGCGGGTACTGACTTGATGTCGTTTCCCCACGATTTTTGAAATTTGTGGTTTTCTCGAACCTTTGGGTTATGGATATCAACTTAAATGTTGCGTCTCCATGGTTTTTTAGGTTTTTTCGAACCTTTGAAATTTGGGTTGTGGATATCAACTAAAATGTTGCGTCTCTACGGTTTTTAGGTTTTTTCGAACCTTTGAAATTTGGGTTGTGGATATCAACTGAAATGTTGCGTCTCCACGGTTTTTCGGTTTTTTCGAACCTTTGAAATTTGGGTTGTGGATATCAACTGAAATGTTGCGTCTCCATGGTTTTGGATTTTGCAAGTATCGACGAAATGTCGCTTCCCTGTAATTTTGGAAGTGTCGAACGTGGTTTGTATGCTTCCGATTTGTACGAGTATCGACTAAACGTTGCTTCCCCGCGGTTTTTTGAAAAACCATTTTTTTTTTGTTTAAAGACACGAGGGTTATAAGTTTTGACCTAAAACCATTTAGGCGGTAAAAGGTAGGGTGGACTAGGGTGGAAATCCCTGAATCCGAATTTTGTTTCAAACCATGAATTTTGAGTTCAAGGGTTGAAAATCTTGGTCAAGTTAGGGAAAGGTTCCTAAACTTGGTTTTTTTGAACAATGAAACGATGAAAGTAAGCATTGTTTAAATTTTTAGAAATTTCAACATTTGATATGAAAATTCTAAGAAAAGGTGGGTTTAGCGAGCGTGTACCTGGAAACCGGTTTTGGGCGTACAGGCATTGCTCTTACCCAGTTGGGTAAGTTTTCAAGGGTAGTACCGCTTTAAGAGCTTGCCGTTGATGGGCAGCATACATCTGTCACCTTCCATGTTTAGGAGTGCGTATGCGCCGTTGGAGAAACCTTGTCGATGACGTAGGGTCCTCCCATTTTGGCTCAATTTGCCTTTGGACTTGTGAGCGAAGACCATTGGTCTTTTTACTGCAAGGACCCATTCACCCTTTTTGTAGGCGCGTTGCCTGACCTTTTTGTCGAAAGATCCTGCCATGCGTGCTTGGTAAAATTCAATGCTTTGTTGAGCTTCGAGCCGTCTCTCATCGAGACTGTCCAGCTCATGGAGTCGCAATTTGACATTGCTTTCTTGAGTCATGTCATTTTGCAAGGATACCCTCAAGGAAGGAATTTGTACTTCCAAGGGCAGGACAGCTTCGCATCCATAGACCAAGGAGAATGGTGTGCTATGGGTTGGTCCTCGAACAGTGGTTCGATAGGCCCAAAAAGCTTTAGACATTTTGTCGCTCCAGTCTCTTTTGTGACTAGAGACCATTTTTTCGAGGGTTTTGCAGAGTGTCTTGTTGAAAGCTTCTGCTAACCCGTTTGCTGCCAGATTGTATGGAGTCGAAGGACAGCTTTGGATTTTGTATTTGTCGCAGAACCTGTAGAATCGATGATCCCCGAATTGTGGTCCGTTATCATGGACGAATCTTTTGGGTATGCCAAAACGACAAATGAAGTTGGTGCGCAGGAACTGAAGGACTGATGAGGTCTTCATTTCGTTGAACGCAAATGCTTCTGACCACTTGGAGAAATAATCTGTAGCGGCGAAGATGAAGCGATGACCTTTGCTCGAAGGGGGAGAAATAGGACCTATGATGTCCATACCCCAGGCTTCGAAAGGCCATGTGATCATTGTAGGATGCAGATCGTTGTAGGATGCAGCCATTTTGGAGGCATGTGAATGTAATCTCCATGAACTTGGCATTGTTGGCAGCGCTTAGCAAATTGCATTGCGTCAGCTACCATGGTAGGCCAGTAATATCCTAACCTTTTTATCTGATCATAGAGCTTGGGACCAGCCTGATGAGCTCCGCAAAGACCAGCATGAACTTCTTTGAGTGTTTCTTCAGCCTCTTATTGTGAGAAGCAGCGTAGAAGTACTCCGTTGAAGGATTTCCTATAAAGGATTTTTGAAGGAATATCCAAATGAAAGCTTGGGGTTTGCCTTTGGATCCTTACCTGTTCTTTTGGATGTTCAGGTAGGATTCCGAACATAATGCAATCAATGAACAAATCCCTCCAGTCGCCGATTGAAGTTTGAAGGATTGAAATCCGACTTCCAACCACTTAGTGGCATTCATCAACAGCTTGGTGTGTGTTAAGAGGAGGAAGGATTCTTCTTTCGTACACTGTGATTTGCATGTTTTCCCCTTCCTGGATTGCCATGGATGCGGCAAGTCCAGCTAGGGCATCTGCACGTATGTTTTCACCTCTACGAATGTGGGTAATGTGACAGATGTCAAACTTTTCCAGAAGTGATTGTGCCTTATTGTAGTAAGGCAGTAAATCTGGCTTCCTGACTTCAAATTTTTGATTCATCTGGTTGACGATCAGTTGAGAGTCTCCAAAGACTTCCAGCATGGTGATACCGGATTCGATGGCGAGTTCCAATCCTAGGATCAGAGCTTGATATTCAGCTGCATTGTTTGTACATGGTTCCAGTAGCGAGAAAGCGTGTGGAATCATGTATTTGTCGGGGGCTAACAAAGAGGATGCCAACTCCCGAGATCAGCTGTCTTTTTTCAATTGTCCTGGTTGCACCGTCAAAGTACATGTCCCAGGAAGCACTTTGCGAGAAAGTCTCCACATTGTAGACTGGTTTCGTCTGGGAGATCATCTCTGAACCGAGAATCTTTAGGCAATGGATGCTCTGCGAGGAAGTCCGCTAGATCTTGCCCTTTGATTGCCTTTTGTGGTACATACCTAATATCAATTATGACAGAAGGATGGACCATTTTGCCAGTGAGCATTGAGAGAACCTGCCTTTGTGACAAGGACCTTCAAGAAGTTGACTCTCGAGACCAGGTATACTGCGTTGGAAAGCAAGAAGTAACGCAGCTTTTGTACGACGAACATCACTGCAAGACATTCTTTTTCGACTGGAGAGTAGCGATGCTCTGCACCTACTAGCATACGGCTGAGGTAATATAGAGCAGATTCTTTTCTTTGATCATTTTCTTGCGCAAGTAGAGCTCCCAAATAGTGATCAAGGGCTCTTGTGTACAAGATGAATGGTTTTCCAGTGGTAGGAGCAACTAATACTGGAGGTTTTGTCAGGTATGACTTGATGTCTTGGAAAGCAGCTTCACAGTCAGCATCCCAGACAAAGTTTACACCTTTTTTCATCAACCAGGAGAATGGACGGCATTTCCCCGAAAGATTGGAGATGAACCGTCTGATGTAGGCCAATCTCCATTGAAGCCCTTTGAGTTCTCTCAAGGTTCTTGAGAGGGCATTTCTAGAATGGCTTTGACTTTTATAGGGTCAAGCTCTATTCTAGCTTTCCGAACTAAGAATCCGAGGAACTTACCCGACGAGACGCCGAAGAAGCATTTCAAAGGATTCATTCGCAGTTTGTTTTTGCGAAGCCGGAGGAAGACTTCTCGAAGGTCTTCAAGATGATCTTCTTTTCTTTTGCTTTTGACGGCGAGGTCATTAACGTAACATTCAACCGTCTTGTGCTGTATATCTTGGAATATTTTCATCATAGCCCTCTGATATGTGGCATCAGCATTTTTCAGACCAAATGGCCATGACAGTCTAACAATACACGCCAAATGGGGTCCGAAAGATGTATGTTTTTCATCTTCAGGATGCATCTTTATCTGATTGTAGCCAGAAAAATCGTCCATGAATGTCATTCGCTCGAATCCACAGGTATTATCAATCATTACCTCTGGAATGGGGACCGGAAATTCATCTTTTGAGCATTCGCCATTCAGGTCTCTATAGTCAATATAGACCCTGATCTGCCCGTTTTTCTTTGTCACGGGGACAATGTTGGCCAACCATTCAGGATGTTGTTCCTCACGGATGAAGCCGACGCTTTTGAGTTTTTGAACTTCTTGTTCAATTTTATCCATCACATCTGGACAGAATCTTCTTTGGCCTTGCTTGACAGGCTTGATGTCTTCTTGAAGATTGAGTTTGTGAATCGCTATTTTGGGGTCTAAGCCAGGCATTTCAGCGTAAGACCATGCAAAGTAATCAACAAACTCACGAAGAAAGGCGATATACTCGGGTAACTCATCATCCTTTATATTCTTGCTTATGAATACAGGACGTGGGTTATCTGGTGTTCCCAAGTCTATCTTTTGAACAGGATCTTCCGTTGGAAGGTTCGAAGGTGGTTCCTCCACAATATTTTCGGAGGCTTCCAGCTCAACGAAACCTTCTGGGGTTTCAAAGGCATTTCCAGACCAAGGCTTTGTTCCTTTCCACGGGTCTTCTTGATCGGTAATTTTTCCAAGGCTTGCTATGAGATGATCCCAATCGCCTGTTGAAACCGGGTCGAAGTAGACTACTTCTTTTGGAGATGAGGGTTCTTCTAGGTCAGAAGACCACATGTCTGTGCCATCAGACAACTCCTCTTCATTTTCGGAGAAATCGTGCCAATTGGATGAGCTTCCTAGATCTTTATCAGGTGACTCATCGAAGAGATATCCAGGGAGATCGATGTCTTCATGGACTTGAGATGTTGAGGCTTGGTCAGTATATTGACTTTTAAGCCTTTGTGTCAACTGTCTCAGGGGAGTGTCGGGATCATACCCTAACCCGTGTGAAGACTTTTCTACATAGCCGTAGAGTCTCCAATCTTCCAGCTGGCTTTTAGTCAAGACGGGCCCTAATGGCGTGAGAATACCGCGTCCTTCTCCCAAACCGACTGGGTTTTGAGCGTCATAGCCCATTTTCTTCATAATAGCTTGTGTCACATAAACTATATAAGGATAGTTGAGGCAACCTTCATTTTGGAAAGGTTCAAGCATGGAGTTTGATGAAGAAGCATCCGATCTATGGAAGAAGATCGGCTTTTCCTTTGCTGAAGTTGCTGGAACAACGAAAGAAGCTGACGTAGGATCTTCTATGTCAGAAGTTGTCTCCATTGGAGTGAGAGCAGGCTGAACTTGCTGAGTGTTAGCTTGGCTTGACGATGTGTCGTCTTCTGGCTCGAAATCTGAATCCGTGTCTTGCATGATAGACACGAAAGAGACAACAAATTTGCCCCCAGGCTTTTGCTTTACCCTTCTTCACTTTAGTTGTGATGACCAATGGTTTTGAAGGTTTGAGGGAGATGATGAAGGGAGCTTGAATGCTCTCTTCGGGTTTACCGGATGATTTGTTTTCTTCCGGCGATTGTTGAGGAGCCTTGCCTTTATCTTTCTGGAGATTTTTTCGGCAAAGGGTGCTGTGTGCTTCTCCTCTTCTTCTTTTTCACCTTCATACATTTGTGAGTCTGCAAAGTGGACTTCTTTACCTTTGAAGGGTTTTATGTCCGCAAAGACTCGATGTATCATGCCGTCGTCGCCAACAAACTTGATCCATTGATGTATTGTTGAAGGGACAACACCATTCTCGTGGTTCCAAGGGCGTCCGAGAAGGATGTTGTAGCATGAAGGGGTTTTTATTGCATACACAGTGACCTCAGAAATAAGATCACCGATTTGCAACTTGAATCTGATTTTGCCGATAGGCCTTTGAGTACTCCCATCGTATCCAAAGATATATACAGATGTGTGGCTCAGCTTGCTGGGTGGGATGCCCAACTCTTCGAGAGCCGATGTGGAGATGAGGTTGAGTGCAGAACCTGGGTCGATCTGAACTCTGTGCATAGGCATTTCCTTGATCTACCATGTGAAGTACAGGGGTCGGTTTGCCTGGTTTCGGCAAGTAGGAGGTCGTCCTTTGTGAAGGCGATGGTTGCACTGGCTGTTTTTTTAACCGAGAGGCATTCAATGCATGATCCCTCAGTTTTCTTCTTTTCTCCCTTTAAGGAAGCTTCTGAGTTTTTGACCCGGTAATCCATTTCAATTTGGAGGACTTGTGGGCATGTTTGTCGACATCCTCATTCAGCTTTTGTAATTCTGAGATGAAATTATCACGAGTGTGCGGAGACATTCGCAACAAATGTAGGATGTGCAGACGTGCAGGTATGTGCTTGAAGTGTTCAATCAAGTCATACTTGAAAGCCTCCTTAGGGCCTGCATGTTCATCATTGTTGCCACTAGGGGCGCTTACAACATCTTTTCCCCGAAGGATTTACATATGTAAAGGAAGGTTGGTTGTAATTTTTATGGTAGTCCCGGCCAGAGCGGGTGCCTCTACCAACTTCGAGAGCTTCTTGAGAAGGGTCTTCGTTTGGAAGATTATCTTCAGGATCAAGAGGCTGTCATTTTTTCATTTGCTGAGGATGTATCAGCAGCGGAGTTGCCATCCTCAGTGATCGTGTTGCACGGAGCATTTTTCGGGAATAAGTGCTGAACAGCATCCAGCAACCTTTCTTCTTCGTTGACTAATTCATCGTCCCAAGCATCAATAGCTGGGAATTCTTCAGTCAGGAAGGGTGTGAACTTTGAAGCCACAGTCTCAAGAGAAGAAACCTGAGCGGGTGTCATCTCAGTGAAAGTCACGTGAGACGAGGTGGCTCCAGAAGATACATTGCTAGGCGTCGCCGGAGTGTAAGTGCTTTCATCAGACGATGCTTCGAAGAGCTATAATCCCGAATTATCACATTGCAGGAAGCTCTGATGGGAGACGTTGCCTGATCGGAGTCAGACACATCCTCGGATGTAAGAGGATCGTCTATCCAACAATTTTCTTCCATTTTCAGGAGTTAAGGGAGGATGTAGCTGATGGTCTTCAGGGACTTCAGGCTCTGGATTGCAAGGAGGCTCATTGACGCGTTCTTGCTCTTGTTCTAGAGCGAGACGCTGCAAGATCCATGCATATTCTTCAAGATCAGGCATGGGAGCCAAATCTTCTTCTTCATCAACTCTTTGTGGCTCAACATGTTTGATTTCCACTAGAAGTAATGAGAGGTGCTGGGTCAGCAGCATTTCTTGTACAGCCTCTTGGTCTTCTTCATCAATCAGACCAGGATCCTTGTGGCTGTAGAGGATTATACCAGATTACTGGCATAAGATGAGACTCAGGGACCCATTTTTCATCAGAGAGGTATTCTCCTGTTTCAAGGGACTCCTCCCACTCGTCTGTGTAGTTGGATCTAAATCCATCATCGGTGTCGCTGGACTCGTATCCATCAATGGAGAATCCAACTACCGAATTGCAAGAGTATGATACCTCCTGCGTGGCTTTTTTGAATTGAGGTGGCATGAAATCACTGAGAGTGAATTTTCTTACCACCCTTTGAAGTCTCGGGAAGGGATGTTTTTGTTGCCTCCAGTGAACGGTAAAGGAAGCCTCTGCTTTTCTTTGACTTATTGTTTTGGCTAGGTCTTCTCTTACCGTTGAGCTTGAGGAGATGTTTCCTAACCTGCCTTCGCTGCTGAGCTGTAGGCTTTGTTTTCACGACCTCCCAATTTTCATCTTCTAGGAGATCGGGATGTACCCATATGGGTTGTCCGTCTTGATGTCGGGTAAGGAACCAGTTCCTCGGACGCTTGGATTGAGTTTTATCACCTTGAAGGAAGTAGTGATCTTCTTCTTCGGTGATTTCGATGTTTGTCCACATGTCACCATGTTAACGGAGGCAGACCCATAGTTTTTGTCAAAGGTGATGACTCCGTTTTTCCACATCTCGTTTATTTTCTCCCTCATAACGAAGCATTGATTAAGAGGATGCGAGATCATCTGATAGTATGGACAGTACCGAGGATCGTTGGTTTTGCCAACATCACCCGGTCTTTTTGGTTCAGGCAAGGTGAGCTTGCCGTTTGCCACAAGAGCCCCGAAGATTTCATCAACATCTTCATCGAACGGGTATTTCTTCTCTACTCATTCTTTGAAGGCATCTGAGAGTTCAGGTCTCTTACCAGCGGCTTTGTTTTTCAGCTTTCTTTGGTGGCTGAGGAGCTGACTTGGTCTGCACATTGAGGACCTCTTTCTTTTTTTGTTTAGAGGTTGTAATGGCGGTTGGCTCTTTCTTGATGATTTCTGACTGTTGAGGTCTTTAATCACCGTTTCAGCTTCCATGGAAGCTTCTAGGAGTTCTCCCAGGTTTTTTGATTTGTTGCCGTTGATCATGGAGCGGATTCTAGCTCTCATGTTGTTTCGGCAGATGTCGACTAGCGACGCTTGTGGCAGTACATCAGAGCATTTGTACTGACATTGCTTTCCACTTGTGAATGAAGTCATATGTTGACTCATTCTCCCCTGTTTTTGGCTGCACAGCTGAGCCATAGTAGCGGGATGATCCTCACCTTTGAAGTGAGTCAGGAAGCGTGTCTCTAGCATGGCCCAGTTTTGGATCGAGTCCTCCGGCAGAGTGGAAGTACCAATCGAAGGCCGTACCTTTTAGGGTACTTGCAAAGAGGCGGATCTTGAGTGCATCTTGATCTGCGATAGCTCTCGTCAGGATTTTGAAGTGGATGACGTGCTGTCTGGCTGATCCTTTCCCCGTATATGTTTTGAGAGTAGGATGCTTGAATTTGGTGGGGAACGGGACCGAGTCCATCCATAAGGGATATGGTGGCTTGATCCCATGCTCCTTGAGTATATCCTGTTCTTTTGCTTTGGCGAGGATACTGTCTACGTCCTTTTTGTAAGAGCGCATGACTCATTTTCTTCTCCATTTACCTCATCGTCTTGATGATTCAGAGGAGGTTCATTGTTCGCCTGATTTTGGAAGGCGAGGAGAAGGTTTCCATCAGAGTTTCAATCCTGTGTTGGCCTTGTTCCAACTGCTGGATGCGGGTGATCGCATCATCTTAAGGTGGATTGCGGGGGTGGTGGCTCAGAATTTGTAGCCAAGACATTCATCCTTCGTGATTCGAACGAAGAAACTGTCCTGGTGACTGAGCTGGGGCTCATTCTTTTTTAAGAAGAGCTTGAGGAAGGATCACTCTGCCGTCCTTTGCTTGAAGGAGCGGGGGATTCTTCTGAATGTCTTCTTGTCTTGAAGACGCTGCGGGTCATCGGACGTCGGACATGGATTTTTGTTGCTGACTTTTGGCGCCTTCTGGTTTTTCCAACCATATGGACGGCAGCAACTTGGTTGGGTCTATCTTTTTCGACCCATTTGGGAGAGACTTGAAGTGTAGGAGGCTGGGTCCTTTGCTTTTCTAGTCTCTTTTGTCTATACGACGCGCTGCGGCGTAATGCGACGAGCAATTTGAGCTTCGGTCAGCTCTGGCTGGGCTTTGACGATGAAGGATGTGCTCCCTCGGGCCCAGCAGCCGAGCCTGTCTTCTTTGCAGCTGGCAAGGACAGGATGTGAACCCTTCCTTCGCCTGTTGCAGCGAAGCTTTGAATTTTTGGAGTTCGGCCCCTGTAGAGATGAAGGTCGAACTAGGGTTTGTAGGCCTTAGCAGGTGCTTGCAGAGGCCTTGTGATGCATGATCTAATTTTAGGGCTTGTAGGAACAAGCCGGCTCATGCTGGTTTGACTTGGAAGTCAGGTTGAAGATGGGTCTCTCCTCTTTCATGTAAGCAAGAGGGTAGAACTGGTTCTCCTTGAGTGGGGCCAGGAATGCTAGCTTGGTAGATGTTTGGGACCTTCTCTTGTTTTGGTGAAGGTCTTGGGGACCAAGTCTTGGGATAGACCTGGTCGTTTGCTGGTCGAGGCTTCGTGGGGCTGCCACGAGCTTCGGGCCTTCTGGTGCTCGCCTTTGGTGTCACGGTAGTGACACGTTGAGAGGCGAGTTTCTGCTTCTTGGAGGGAGCAGTTTGTTCCTCGGGAAGTGGGAATTGTCCCAGCGTCCCAAAGATGATAGTCGGGGAGTCGAGGTCGACCTGGGTTCAGAGAGTTGCCGAGGAGGTTGACACTTCTGCAGCTGATGGGGCGCTTGTTAGGTGCGCGTAGTTTTGCTTCTGTTGAAGCATGACTTGGTGCTTGCTTTCATCGAAAGTAATGGTTAGTGAAGCTGCCATTGTTAGTTTTCGAAAAGTTTCTGAAACAAGACCACATCCATTAGTAATCACAAGACAATGATCATAAATGGGAAGTTCTATGGTTTCGTCTTTTCAAATTGCTCGAGGGAGATGACCCAAGCAATATGAGGAAGGCAAAATGCCATAGAGGGTACAATTGTTCTGATCGCAGGTATGGTAAGCCCAGAATGAGCGTCCCAGTGACTGCTAGAAGCAATTGTGAACTTAAATTCGACTTATCGAGAAGCAGAGCTTGCTCGAGGTAAGAAGAATATAAAGTTGGAGTTACAGATGTGCCGGTCGCAATACAGTAGACCCTGAAAGGGCGTACTAGTACCGCTAGACACAAATGTTTTGAGACCGCATCCATGAGATGAGATTCTCTGTTTTGAAAGGTCAAGATTGGATTCATCAAAGAGAGCAGATGGTATTCCGATCTGAACACGGGCTCAGCGATTTCCGCGAACGCAGTGCTCAGAAAGAAATGAACCATAATTTCTCGGATCTAATCCAAAAATGACGAGTTTTTTTTTTTTTTGAAAGGCCAATATTGGTTCATCAAAGAGAGCAAAAGGCACTCCAATCTGAACACGGGCTCAGCGATTTTCCGCGCGCGCTAGTGCTCAGAAAAGAGAAGACCAAGTTTCTCCAATCTAAACCCAAAATGACGGAAGGTTTTTTTTTTTTTTGAAGATTTTTTTTTTAAATCTTTTTTTATTTATATTTTATTTTTATTTTTTTTTAGATTTTTTTTTGAGAATTTTTTTTATTTTTTTATTTTTTATTTAAAATTTTTATTTTTAAAATTTAAATTTTATTAAAAAAATTTATTAAAAAGACGAGAGAGTACACATAGGCCTCCTAACCCGGTCTTCTGAAATCTGATTGATAGAATTGCCCCCAGGTAA
Source organism: Litsea cubeba (assembly GCA_012931725.1). Taxonomy (NCBI): domain Eukaryota; kingdom Viridiplantae; phylum Streptophyta; class Magnoliopsida; order Laurales; family Lauraceae; genus Litsea; species Litsea cubeba. Next base: position 27,086,116 of record CM022954.1, on the reverse strand, counting down.
GGGTAGGATTACTTAATGAACCCATTTGGAGAACCCTGCCTAGAACAGTCAAGCTGTCTCCACACTCTGGACAAGGCTTTTCTTGAATCAACCATGATCAAAGAACACAGTTGGTTTAACCTTAGTGGTATATGTCTTTTTTTTTTTTTTTTTTATTTTATTTATTTTTTTTTTTAATGAACTCATCGAAGAGAAACGATGGCCCAAAACCTTAGTCGAACAGGCTCCATTTCTGCAAGCGCGATGAACGATAGGAACGGATCAAGGTTTCTCAATTTTGAATCCAAATGAGAATCTGATTTTTTATTTTTTATTATATATATATATATTATTATTTTAGATCTTTAATGAATCATCGAAGAGAAACGATGGCCCAAAACCTTAGTCGAACAGGCTCAACATTTCTCAAGCACGATGAACGATAGGAAGAATCAAGGTTTCTCAATTTTGAATCAAAATGAAAATCTGATTTTTTTTTTTTATTTTATATTTATATTTTTTTTTTTAGATCTTTAATGAACTCATCGAAGAAACGATGGCCCAAAACCTTAGTCAAACAGGCTCAACATTTCTGCAAGACGATGAACGATAGGAACGGATCAAGGTTTCTCAATTTTGAATCAAATGAAATCTGATTTTTATATATATATATTTTTTAGATCTTTAATGAATCATCGAAGAGAAACGATGGCCCAAAACCTTAGTCGAACAGGCCAACATTTCTGCAAGCGCGATGAACGATAGGAACGGATCAAGGTTTCTCAATTTTGAATCCAAAATGTGAAATCTATTTTTTTTTTTTTTGAAAAGAGAAAAAGTGGAAATAAATTCAAAGAATTAGAAATTTCCAAAAAATCTCATCTCATTTTTTTAGATGCGGAATCCAACTAGCCACCAATCAAAGTAGCCAAAGAATCAAGAAAAGAAGTATAAGCATAGAGCAATAGATATGATATGCAAATATTTCATTTCTAGCACCGTGTTCTCAAATGAACGAGTCCCACCCGGTGTGCCAGCTTCATGGACCGCGCTCCTGCGCTTGGTCCTACCGAGGTCGGCGGACATGGAGTCCGTTGGGTCCGACCCTTTCGTAACCGGGGGGCAGGGGCGTGCATCAACATTTCTTTTTTTGAGTGTGCTCGATTTTCTATTTTTACTTGGAATTGCAAGTGTTGATCCGGAGATCAACTTTCGCAAGTAAAAAGGAAATCAACTTCTTTCAAGTTTTCCATTGCACATATATTTAAGAAAAGAGACATTTTCTTGATTTGCCATGAAAGGCGATTTTTTTGGCATTTATAGCCGATTTAGCGTTTATAGCCGATTTTGGCGTTTATAGCCGATTTACAATCCATATCAATAATGAAAGACAAGAGTTGTGATTTTTGTCTCTTTCGAAAAACATACAAACTACAATGAAATGTAAGAAAATGAGGATCTAACTTCTCAGGAGATTGTGGGGGACCGTTCAGATTGACGGTCGCAAGCCATATGTGGACTTCGCCCTCATCCATGCAGATGAGAACAGAGGATGTTGTTGATTCGCTTGGCTTGGCTATAACCTCAGGTTTTTAGGAAACAAAGACCAAAGGAGGTCCTATGTTCAATAAAAAGCCGAGTAGACGGGCTGAAAAGCCACGTCTAAGCCATTTGGAGGCAGAAGGAGAAGGCAAGGACCTTGGGGGGGGGTACCCCAAGGGACTTTTGTCACCTTGTAGCGGTGGTCGGTGTAGAACTTCCGAGAGTTTTCTTCTTCTTTCTCTGAATTTCTGTGCTTTTTTCTGATCTGGGATCGTCTCGTTTTTTTTCGATCTGGAATTCTTTGGAATGCTCTCCTATTTATAGGCTTTTAGGTAGCCATTTAGGAGGGTTTATGAGCCTTAATTGTCATAAAGCTACATTAAAGGGAGGAGTTACAAGATTGAATTCTTTATTTTGTAACTACTTTTTCTTGGCTTCTGATTGGCCGGAGGAGATTGAGGGCATTTAATCGCCTTAATCGCCATGATGGGAGGAGTTTCATGGGTTAATGCCATGAATCTCTTGACTGTAACTCACGGATGCTTGCTTCTGATTGGTCCGTCCAAAGAAATGGATTAATGACTGTATAAAGCTATCAATTAATCGCATTAAGTGGTCGCGAAGCAGTTGAAGAGTCGCGGGCCGTGCCGCGTCTTTGGGATTCTTCTGGCGATGATCATCGATGGATCTTCATGTAGATCGACATCGGATGACCATGTAACTTCAGGTGTTGGTTGCCAACAGCGGGTCGGTACCATCTGTCCTGTCGATTTCTCGATCGGTCGGGTAAAAGCACACTTTTTTTTGTTGACCGGGTGGCGATCAATGTTGTTTTCGATACTTGATGATTAACCCATGTTTTTGACGGATGTCAGAGGATTTGGTGTCTCAAAAGTATGAATTTTGGAAAATACCAGAGGCCGGACGCTTCGAATCGCGAAAAAAACGGCGAAAAATGGGGTTTCCAGGGACCACCGGCGATCCCGGGCTCCAGGGTGCCAGCGACCTGGCCCAGGGTCGCAGGGGCCTGCGACCCTGGGGGGGTTTTCCCCCTTTTGTCCCGTTTTGTGTCCGTTTTTGCTGTTTTTTATTTTTTTTTCTTCTGTATTTTTCCTTGACATTTTTGATCATTTTTGGCCTGATTTCCTGTAGAAACCTGATGAGAATCCTTGCATTTTATTTTGCAAAGTTTCCAATTTTCCGAGAAAGCCGAAGACTTTGTTGCGCAGCTGCCGATTTTCCGTCAGAAGCTGAAACTGGGTCAAACGTTGTCAGAATGACTTGAAATTTGAGGTGAAGCCTCCTGAGCAATAAATAAGACCAACCATAGGATTTTGTTTGAGTTTGAAGCCGTTTGGGGTCCTATCACCAGTAGACTTGCTTTTGTCGCGATGAAGATGTCGCGGTTTGATGTGCGGTCAACCGATGTCCGATTGACTTGAATTTGACAGGGAACCTATTGAGTCATTTTAAGATGATCCATAGGCTCTGTCTTGGAAACCATGGTCCAGGGAGCTTTGCGCGAGAGGCCTGATTTGGCTTCTGAGTGTCAAAGTATGGTCAAATGTTGTCGAAATGACCTGAAATTTGACGTGTAGCCCTTTGTAAGCATTTTGAAGCCGTCCATGTGCTCTATCTGATGAGTGATGGCCTCGGTGGTTCTCGCCGCCGGAAGGCTTGATTTAGCTGTTCAAGGGTTGATGTAGGGTCAAACGTTGTTGGTTTGATTCGGAACTTGACGTGGAGCCTTTTGGATGTATTTTGAGCCATCCATCGGCTCTGATCGAAGATTTAGTGTCTCCGATGCTTTCGCCGTCGGGAGCTCCTTTCAGCTGCGGAGAAGCGAAGTTAGGCCAAATGATTTTGAAATGGCCCGAAACTTCTTGTGTACTCCTCTTTTGGCTGTCTTGAAGGATCTTGCAGTTTTTGTTTGATTCTGACAAGATTTGATTTTTTGGAAGTACATTGCCTATTTATGGCAGGTTGCGACTTCATGTAGCTCTTTGGATCTTGAAGAGGCAAAGTGACATTTTTGGTGTCAACAAGCAGGTCAGAGGTCCCTGGCCTGAGTGGCACATACGAAAAGCAGATGATGGAGACTTTTGGGGAAGAAGATGGGCATACCAGAATGGCATATTCGTTGGCCTCTTTGCTTGTGAATTGTTCTTGTATTTATACAGAGGAAGAGAGGGGGCAAGAGGGTGGTTGACTGTCTTGTCATAGCCCACTTTGTCAGGTACTAGGGAGGCGCAGTCCCATCGTAGCCTTCTTTTCTTTAATTGCAGTCCCATCAAGCCTTGTCATGGCGTTTTGGGAGCTGTGGACGGCGATCTGTCAGAGACTATGGGTGGTGCCCTTGTCTTCTCGCACGTGCTGTAGTGTGCATAAGCGTCCATGGAAGGACAGCTGTCAGCCCCTGCCTTAGCTAGCTCTGGCATTGTGACCAAGGTCAGGGTGTGTTGGCGAGGTCGGGGAGCCGAGGTGGGGGCGACCTTGACTTGGCTGGGGGACCTCGCAGGGACGCCGAAGTGGGGAACTGGGACGAAGTCCCCAGCCAGGCTGGGGATGCCCTGGCCGAGGTGGAGCTTATGAGCGTATGGCCGAGGTGGAATTACTTGGCCGAACTGGAGGCTGGCACTACCGCTGAGACCGAGCCTCGCCGAGATGGACTAGCTGATGCTGGAGCATGAGATGGAGCATCAGGCCAGTATTCCGCTGAGTTCAGAAATATCCCCACACAATAGCCCCCCAGCTTCTGAGCTCATTAGACTTCTCTTGAGGTCAGAAGCTAAGTATCATGGAGGACTACACTTGTGCCTTGGAGCTGTTTGTCACCTGAGATGGTGGTCTTCTGTCAACTGAGAGACCGAGACATGACCAGCTGGTCGGCCAGAGGTGTAGTCTCATTGCAATTATTCTAGTGATGCTGCCGAGGGGGCTAGCATTGCTACCAACCTGGAAACTGGCACTGCTACCGAGCTGGATACTAGCACTGCTGCCGAGCTGAGGACTGGCACTGCTGCCGAGCTGGAGGCTTGCATTGTTGCCGAGCTGAGGAATGGCACTGCTGCCGAGCTGGAGACGTGACCAACTGGCTCGTCACCAGAGGTGCAGTCCGTTGGCCAACGATATGGTACTGATACCGAGTGGTGGTTGCGGCCGAGACCAGCATGAGGCCGAGGGCATGATATGGAACAGTCTTTCGCATTTTTGTTGGGCTGCCATTGGCCAGGGTGGAGACGTGGAACAGTCTTTTGCCGAGATGGAGGAGCCCGGGCGGTATGCCAGAGCAGTCTCAGGGTGTATGAACCCAAAGTTTTCATGAGCGACTGGGTGTATGAACCCTAAGTCAATCCCTGGGTGCGTGAACACAAAATTTATGGAAGACTGGGTGTATGACCCAAGGTCAGTCCCACGGTGTATGAACCAGAGTTTTAGGAGCGATGGGTGTATGAACCTAAGTCAGTCCATGGGTGCATGAACCAAAGTTTTGGAAAGACTGGGTGATGACCCCAGTCGGTCCCAGGGTGTGTAGAACCCAGAGTTTTAGGAGCCACTGGGTACATGGTTTAAAATCCCGATATCGGTCGCGGTATCGGCCGGGCCGAAAAAAACCGATACGTCGCGGATATCGTCGTGGTCGTCGCGGTGGTTGTGAATTTTTTTTAATCCAAAAAAATTCGCAAAAATATTCAAAAAATCCAGAATATTAGAAAATCCTGGAAACAATATTTTTTCCATTAGTAACAACAATAAATCAAAATCTCGGTCACCTTAAGTTATGAGTCCTTGTCTGTGTCGCTGTTCGCTTTATTCTCCAGTATTTTATATAATGCAACCATTATTGATGCTCATGATCAATTTATTAGTGTAAAATATAAGAAAATAAAGATAAGTAGATAACAAACATATCAATCATCATTTAATACTAACTCAATCATCAAATAAGTTGTGAAATTCATGACCATGAAGATAACATATTAAAATCTGAAAATGATAGTGAGATGGATAAATCATAAAGCACTTGAGCATCAAAAGGTTCATGGTTTACCTGAAATTAGAGGGGACTAGAGAGTAGAAATTAGAGAGAGATTGATGAGTATGAGTGTATGATAGTTGATAGATTGACAGCCTATACCAAGTGGAGTGTCGTCCAGGCTCAATATCATCATCATCATTTCTCGGTTTTGGTTAAAAAGATATGCTCCATACTATTGTGCAGCACTACCATACCCATGACCATATTCAGATTGTTGCTGATAAGATGATGAACTATCTTGATCCCTGTAGATTGTTCTTGGTATTGTGCACAAATAGTATGCAATAGCCATAAGGGGTTATGAAGGTCGTTGGGGGTCATGTGGTAGTGGGGGAAGCCTCCCTTGCTCAATTAATATCTGTTCGATAGACATTATCGGTGTTGGTGAAGGGGGTACCCAATTAGGGTCATATGAATAATTCATCTGCTGTCCCATGGCACCCTGTTGGCCCAACATAACCCCTTGATGACCATGAGTACCTTCCCCCACTCCTTGCCCAGCAGCGTCACCACTACTCCCTGTCTGTCCAACATGTCTGACATAGCCACGGCGAGGATCTAACTCGGTAGCAGCAGGAAAATGATCAACTGTCTCATAAGTGACATGCTCATCATCTCTATAATGACCCTCATCCCCGGGAGAGTCAGGTGGGATTCCTGCTGATGATGAAGAAGTAGAAATACTTGACTCACTCTCCTCGTCCACGTCCTGTCCCCTTAGCTACTTGTATCAGGCGCGCGCCCCTGTTGCATTGTCAAGTTTATTTCTTCCAACCTTTCTGAGGCCCTCACTGGCTCGGGCCTATCCCCAGTCAAGTCCTCCATCAACCCTTCTAACTCTGGGTCTTGGTCTAACACCGGTTGTTCTTTTCCTCCAGCCATTGACCTAACACAGTATCCTCTTCTGAAAAAATATAGTCCAATTAATTGGACAAAAATAATCCCGGTGATCCTCAAACTGTCTTCTCCTTCTATTTCTACTCCGGAGCTTGAGGTTGTAGTGGATGTAGACCAATTTATTTAGCTTCAGCATTGTTAATCTATTTCTTGGTGTTGTAGATAAAGGAGAAGATGCTCCAGTTTCTTCACAATTGAAAGACGAGTTGTTTGACTAAGGACTTTAATAGCAATCATCCTTAGTGCAGGAGCACTCTCTCCATAATTCAACCACCATTCAGCTGAAAAAAAAATTGAAATGATATTAGAGTCAATAAAATAATAATAAGTCCTTGAATAATATATAAATGACATTACAAATTTACAATCAATACCGGGATTGGTCTGAGTGATAGCTCTCCGCGCAGTCGTCGATCCAAAGCTTCCAGCACGTACATTGTATATATCAATCTGAACACATTAACATAATAAATAAATTAGAGATAGAGAAATGCAATGATATACTTTTTCCCCTAATTAGCCTACTGCCTACCTGATTAGTAGCCCAAATGCTTCATCATTAGTAGCCTACTGCCTACCTGTTTAGTAGCCCACCTGAACTATACAATCTGCCCCAACTTCTTCAATCACATCATTTAATAACCTATTAATAATCTTGCATCTTGGATGTGATCAGTTGCATCAATTGATTTGATAAACACCGTGCCCATAGATGAGTAGATTAGAAAATTCAAGAGATGACGATGTGTGATCGTCGTCCACCCAACGCACATTAGTGTGCAACCGCTTTCCTTCCATGCCCATTTGAAAGTTTCCACCCAAGCCTGCAACTCATCATACTCTTTCTCAACACATACATGCCCAATCTCGTAAGGGGTGGGTGCCTTTATACCTGGACCATGTTCTGCAGCTGCATCTAACATGGTGGTGAAATAAGGAGAAGATGCCTTGTTGGGTGGAATGCCTCCATCCAAAAAGAACTTCCCAGTAGCTCCCACTAGATTATCTCTTGCTTTACCAAACTTGCCCTTTAGTGCTTTTATGATGCCTGGCTGCTTTGATGTTGGTTTTCTATAAGCAAATGGGTCAGTTGGGCCCCACCACATCTGGCCTACGAGGTGCCTGTGTAGGAGGTCTTTCAACTCCTCAATGTCTGGATCTGACGGGGTTGTTTATGACTAAATGCCCGACGCAAACTCGCTCCCCCTGATCCGGAGGAACCACCCTGCTCATATTGGCTACCTCTAGCTGCTGCTTCATATTGCATTCTTCTCCTTTCTTCCTCCTCCTGAAGTGCCCTTACACTTTCTCTCCTAGCCCTTGTCATTTCCGGTCTTCATCGTCATCATCAGAGGAACCAAAAACCTCTTCTCTGCATGCTTCAAATTCCTCGGTCTTCTTCTTTCTTGTACTACTTTTTTTTGTGCAAGTGTCTTAAGGAGCCCCTGCATTTCAGCTCTCACATTGGTGGCACTTTCGGACATTTTATCACCTGTCCTGATACATGTGCCAAATATTGTTTCAATCGGGTAATCCCCCCATTGAGAACCTTTTCACAATAATTACATTTTATTTTGCTTCTACTTCCTACTGCTTCACCGTGACTCCATGCAGGATCTATGTCACGCACCATTGTTCCTATAAAATAAGACATTCATATAATAGTAATACTCTAACAACAATTATAGACTTAATAAAATCATTCTCAAAGTCCTAAGCCTTTGGTAGTTAATGTATCATAAATATTAAATACACTTGAACAATTATTTTTAGAAAAAATTAAAGATTTAATAAATCATTTTCAAAGTCCTAATTATAGATCTAGCATAAAAGTATGTAAATCAATCATTTACATGCCACACAATGATCATGAATCATTAAAGGAACATATTTATGATGAAATCCCCAAAAAATGATATTTAATTCAAAATTATAAAATCTGAAAATAAATTAAATAAAATAAAATCTAAATGATGTTTATAACAATGAGTAGATGTAGATCTATCATCTACACACTATTAATAAGCATTAGTATCATAATTCATAAATACTCTAACAATTAAGTGATTAACAACAATTATTTTTAGAAAAATAAAGATTTAATAAAATCATTTTCAAATTCCTAAACATGTAGATCTAGTAAAAGTATGTAATCAATCATTTAAATATCATACATGATCATGAATCATAAAACAACATATTTATGATGAAATCCCAAAAAATATATATTAAATTTAAATATTAGAAAATCCGAAAATAAAATAATTAAAATAAAAATCTAAATCATGTTTATGACAATGAGTAGATGTAGATCTATCATCTACACATTATTAATAAGCATTTAGTATCATAATACTCTAACAATTAACAATTATTTTTAGAAAAAATAAAGATTTAATAAAATCATTTTCAAAATCCTCCTATGTAGATCTAGCATAAAAGTATGTAGATCAATCATTTACATACCATACAATGATCATGAATCATTAAAAGACAATATTTGTGATGAATTTCAAAAAAAATGATATATTTTATTCAAATATTAAAAATCCGAAAGTAAAAAAATTTAAAAAAAAATACAAAATCATATGTATGAGTAGATCTAGCAAGAAAGTATATAGATTTAACTTAGTTCTAAATGATGAACACAACACAAGTGACATTCTCATAATTTCTAATTTTCCATGCTTCATTTAAAAAAAAAACACATAAATACATAAAACCATGCTTTAAGAGTTTAAGTTGATTTTCTTACCTTAATAATATTTTCTTGAAGAAAATATGCAAGATGGGTGTGAAAAAATGTGGCTTGCTCTTGGGAGTTTGGATATGAGAGGAGAGGGGAAGAAGATGAAGAAGGGGGAGAAATAGGATTTTAGGGCTTTGAAGGGATCTCGGCTGATATTTTGAAAATATCGGCCGAGATATCGCGACGGCCGATATAACATCATATCGGCCGATATATCGCGATCTTTTCGCGATATTTTGAACGGTATCGCGATCCGATATCTCAGCGAGATATTGGCTCGGGTCGGCCGATACCGGTACGTATCGGCCGATACGAACCGGTATCGGCCGATTTTTTATACTATGACTGGGTGTATGAACCCTAAGTCAGTCCATGGGTGCGTGAACCCAAAGTTTAGGGAAGGCTGGTGTATGAACCCAAGGTCAGTCCCAGGGTGTGAACCCAAGTTTTAGGAGCGATTGGGTGTATGAACACTAAGTCATCCCTTTGGCGCTGGCCGAGATGGAGAAGCCCTGGACGGTACTGCCAGAGCAGTCTCTTTAGCGCTGGCCGAGACCAAGATGAGGCCGAACCTGCGTGAAGCGCGAGCTAGACACGAGGCGACACCAACATGGAGGTCGAAATGCGGTCGAGACCAGCATAAGGTCGAAACCGCGGAGGCGAGGAAACCAGCACGTGGACGGACCAGGGTCGTTAATCGGTCGAGCCCAGCATGAGGCGAAACCTGCGTGAGGCGAAAACCAGCACGTGGACGGACCAGCATGTGGTCGTTAAATGCGGTCGAGACCAGCATGAGGCCGAAACCAGTGTGGGGCGGAAACCAGAACGTGGACAGACCAGCATGTGGTCGTCTAGAGGCCAGGAATCCTAGGTGTATCTACCCGAGGACTTGGTAGCTCTATTGCCGAACGCGGGTCACGCCTGAGTGTATAAAATGACCCTAGGGTGAGCTTGGTGGCCTTGGATGACTGATGGCGGTAGAGGACCATGCGATCAAGGCTGACAGCACAGGACCTCGCCGTGAAACGACGGTAGAGGGTCGTCCGATCGAAGCCGACAGTAGAAGGTCGTGCCGGTGTCATCGAAGCTGACGGCGCCATCGAAGCTGACAGTAGAGGACCGTGCCGCCGAAATGACGATAGAGGGTTATGCAATCGAAGCTGACGGGTGGTCGAAGCTGACAATAGAAGGTCATGCCAGTGTCATCGAAGCTGACAGTAGAGGACCGTGCCGCCGAAATGACGGTAAAGGGTCGTGCGATCGAAGCTGACGGGCGGTCGAAGCTAAGTGATGATAGGAGACATCTAGCTGCCTTCCGAGCTGGTGGAGACTTGTGCCGAGCTGGAGGCTTCTGCCGAGATGGAGGTTGTCTGGTCGCTTTCGTAAAGGTTGAAATGCTCCTGAGCTCGGGCTTCGTCTGCTTCTTGCCTGACGAACCGGTTTACCCTGGTCATCAATGATGCCATAGTGACCACGGGATGCATGACCAAGTCTCTCCTAAGCTCGTTGCCTGGTAGGGGGCTTGTTGGAAAGACATGACTGCTATTGTATATGAGGCATTGTCGATCTGGCTGTAGACAGTCCAGAACCTTTTGGCGAACTGCGTGACGTTCTCGGTCTGCTTCATCCTGAGGGCCATCAGGTCGGCGGCTGACCTGGGGATGACCCTGTGAGCTTGGAGCTTCGTCATGAAGGAACTCTGGAGTTGCTGCCAACTTCTGATCGATCCTTGGGGGAGTGCGCAGAACCACTTTAGGGGGAGGTCCCCAAGGCTGGAAGAGAAGACTCTGCAGTTCAGGTGGCCTGCATTGCCCCACACCGACATACTCTGAGTGAAGTGCCGGAGGTATGCTGCTGGGTCCGAGGTCCCATCGTAAACGAAGAACCTCGGGACGCTGAAATCTTCAGGAAGGGGGAAGTTTTTGATCTCTAGAGAGAAGGGGGATGTGCCGAAATCGTCAGAGTTGTCACGCCCCGAAACCAGGACCTGCAGCGAACCGATCTCGGGGTGCGAAATTTTGGAATAATTTGAAACTTTTTGTTATAGTTCCCAAGATCCGCGTGAATGAGGATAATCACATGCCAACACAATCAGAGCACATTTTTCGCGGAAGCTACACATGGTGTTACGACCCGGAATCCGTGGCCATCGGGTTCCGTGTCGCACGCAACCAATTCCATAAAGCCATCATAAACAGACTGGCATAAATCATAAATCACAACACACCGAGCTGGTAGTAACAAATCTATTATTTCCCAAATTCAAATTTCAATTAACAAGTGTCTTAATTACAACCCAAATAAAAAGGCTATCAAGCCATACAAATATAACCAACTAAACAGAATACTACCTCAATATTTGATACGAACTCCGGTGCCAAACTTGACATCTAAATGATATCAACGGGCAGCCTCTCACGTCAGACCGGCGGTCCCACCGCCTCCTCTGATCAAACACCTACAAACAGAAAGGAGAAGAAACTGGCACCAAACAAAAAGGGTCAGACACGACGGTCTGGCAAGCAAATAATCAAGTAATATGAAACAAAAGAACATACGTAAAACCTGACGAAATCATCGTAAAGCCGAATATAGAGTCTAAACAATAATAACAATAAATCGCGATAAAACGATCGAAAGACCGAACATTAAATATCAAGACGAATAAACAAACAGTCTCTAAAGCATAAATGTCTCGAAAAGATAACCAACTAAGCAAAACATTTAATAATTGGGAATCCATTTAAAACTGAATAGTAGGGACAATACAATAAAGATCGATGTCGTAAATATGACAAATCAAAGCATAATAAGTATAACCGACAAGAATCATAAACCAAAGTAATGTGCAGATAAAACCTAGGCGACCACAAATAGCTAAATCCTCCTATCACCGAAGTAATAAGAGCAAACAGAGCGTAGCCACTGAACGTGGTACTAAAAATGGGATCGGAACCGTAGCCATACAAATGGGACCGGCAGATAATTACCGTTGCCATGGTCGGTACAGACAGAATCCAAGCTGCAGCTGGCGGACAGAATAAAGATCCCAAGCCGGGTGATCAGCCCGACAAGGTGACCTAAGCCTAGTGGTGCCTTTAGTTTTCAAACTCAAACCGATACAAATCTAACATAATACTAATCCCTTTGGCTCAGGGGCTCACACCACATAGCTCTGGCCCCGTCTTGCCTCGGGGTTTTATTTTCGAAGTCATAGCCTCTTTGGCTCATGGGCTCGCACCACATAGCTCTGGCCCCGTCTTGCCTCGAGGTTTTTATTTTTAAATACTAGTCTTATCAAAACAATAGTCTCATCGAAGAAATCCCGAATGTGACGAACATACTCCAATCTCTTTTCAAAATCGAATCGGAGAAAACATACGAATATCCATGGTAAACCGTTCAAATACACATCAAAGTGATTTGTATAAAATCATACGATCACCCCATTCGAACATGGGAAACCACATGATTTTATACCAAATCACCGATGCTATTTAAATTAGTTTACCCAAGAATACAAATACAAATACAAATACAAATACATGTTCTGACTTGAAATGGAATGGATAGTGGAGAATGACTTAATGCCTTGCCAAGGAACCATCTCAATGCACATTTAACCTTTAAACATTGATTAATAAAAGTGCGTTTGATGCCAATGAAAATCCATAATATTTAAATGATAAAGTGCGCATTGAGACTCGAACGATTCCCGGGTAATTTCACATACCCTCATTCTCACATCATTTCCATTTCACAAATTTCCAAGTATCAAAAGTAATGTCAAAACTCTTAAAAACAGGCCCATAGCTGGCCTTAAACCGGGCCCAAACAGTCTATTCATTTTAACCCAAAACAGCCCTTTAAACATGGCTCAAAACAATCCTTAAAACAGTCCAAAACTAATCCTGGAATGGCCCACAAAGTATATCTTAAAACAGCCCTTGAAAACTAACTTTGAATGGCCCACAAAACTGATTTTTTGAACAACCCAAACTAGACCTTTAATGGCCCACAAAACTGATTTTAAATCAACCCAAAACTGAACCTAAGATGGCCCACAAAACAAACTTTAAAACAGCCCAAAGTAACCCAAAAATGGGCCCTAGACAGGTCTGGGCTCAACCATTTAATAAAACATCAAAACAGGCCCAAGCTATGTAAAACAGGCCTTAAAAATTACATGAAACAGTCGCTGGGCTCAACCATTTAATAAAACATCAAAACAGGCCCAAGCTATGTAAACAGGCCTTAAAAATTACATGAAACAGTGGCTGGGCTCAACCATTTAATAAAAAAATAAAAACAGGCCCACAAAAATAAATGGGCAGAAACCGGCCCAATATTCAATAAAATTATCAAAACAGGCCCATAAAAACCAGTTGGGCTGTGACTGGGCCCGCTCCAGCGGGCCTGGATCCGCTCGAACGGACCCTTCCTGCAGGTGGGCTCGCTCTAGCGAGACTGCTTGCTGTGAGCAGTCTGCTGTCACGCCCAGATTGTTTTCTTATTTCTATTTTCCGTCCTTCTGAGCTTTCCAATCAACATTCTAAATTCAGAATTCCATTCAACATCAATTAAAGAGTCTCATTCTATACATAGGCTGAAAATAGAGATCAAACACTAATCATAGAAAATTAAAGAAATCCCAGTTAGCCATTCCATTGTACAGAATTGTTGCAGAAATTCTAACATTAAGTAAAATGAAAACAGAGTTTTAGTGAAGGATTTCCAGCACTCTTAGAACATTAATAAACCAGAGATTTCATACTATTATAAAAAAAAAACCATATAAAATGACTGAACATAAGTACAATGTTACAAAACTTCTGTAAATCAGACCATAAATGGCTCAAATAATCATTCAAATGAACTAACATTCTCAAATCAAAACTTATAAATAAACAAGATGCAAATGCATGCATTTCATCAATTTATTCACTTGCCTCCACTCCAAAAGGATCTAAGGTTTCCTCCCAGAAATCTCTTCCCTCAGCCCAACTCCAAGCTACAAAAACCATGGAAAAACCCACTCAAAAGAAATCCAGATTTTTGAAATAAAAGGGGTTCTTCAAGAACCACCTTGCATGCATGCTAAAAAGCTTCAAAAGGGTCTAAAGAACCCAAGGCTAGGAGGAGAAAGGCAAGCCTCACCTGAAAGTGCAGAGATCAGCAAGAAATGTTTGGTGAGGAAGATGGGTCCAGCTGAAATCCCTTGAAAATGGTATCAATAGAAAGCTTAGGTGATGAGGGAGAGATTGGTGCACTCAAATCTTCATTTTTGGCCAAGGAAGTTCAACATGCAAAGGAGAGAAGGTGGCTGTAATGGAGAAGAAGAAAGAGCTCTCTTAGCTGCTGTAGTAGGGAAAAATGGAAGGGTAGAAGAGAACCCACGTTGGTTTAGTTTTAAGTGGGGAAGTGGGTCCCATTTGGTCTCAAACTTGACTTGGCTGGATCAGTCATTTGTGGGTCCCAGACGAGATCGACGAAGAAGACAAAATTGATCAGCAAAATATTTACTTTCCAAAAAGTATATTTTCCCCAATTTCTGAAATTTTCGAAATTCATGGACAGATTTAGTGAAAATGTCATTTTGCCCATTTTTCTCGAAAAACGTGATTTTTGATCATCAAATCAAAATGGTCAAAACATGAAAGTTGTTCAACTCAATAAAATGAGTCAAAAGGAGCAAAATTTGTAATTTTTCCAAAACAAGAATAATTTCTCACAAAAATATATTTTACAAAGACCGGGTCAAACTAAAGTCAATGGTCTTCAAAATCTCAAAGGCTATGGAAAGATCTAGTCAAACTCAAAAACAAGGTCAAACTAAATCAAATCTCACTTAACAAGTTAAACCACGATTAAAACAATACTAAACAAAGGGATTGGGGGTCGGGGTCTTACATCCTCCCCCCCTTAGAACCCATTTGGTCCTCCAAATGGTCTAAACCACCTCAAAATAAAAAACCCACAAGACAAACGAAAACACTGACACCCTATGCTAGACCTCGGTAACTGAGATACCCTCTTATCAAACCTGACGTTGCGATACACGGTCAACAACATTCTAATCCGGTTGAAGGCTTCACACTGTTTCACAATCTGTTCAAAAACATACTCCTCTGGCCAAACTGGTGTGCAACAATTCTTCTAAGCATCCTTGGTGTCATCTGTCGTTCCTGTACTGGATCGGTTCTTTTACTTATCTCATCAGTCACTATCAGTCCAAGAAACTGCAAATTCTGCCTCTTTCTATCACTTAAAATCCTATGCCTTAAGTCCTTCAAAACTGAACACGGTGCTCCCGATGCTTGCATGAAGGTGTGATCGTAGACATGCCTTCACTGAAAAATCTTCATCCCGAAATTTATGGAATTCCATATACCTACTTATACTGTACCATTCAGATTTTGGCTTCCAAGAATACCGTCAATCTCTGAAGAACTGAAACTTTCCATCCAAGTCTTGAGTGATGTTTACCCTCTCATCAACCCATCTTTATCTCCAACTAAACAGTACACTTCCTGACATCTATCAACCCTTCAATTTTTACACTTCCAATTCCGACCATAAGCCAACACCACTCACTCCATTCAATGCAAAAACAAATCTTACAATTTGAAACATATTGACTAAAATAATTACTTAGTTAAATTTCATCATTTTAAAACATAGTAAAAATTGAACTTCCAAATCATCGAATAAAGCTCAATAGATGAAGTTTTCCAAAGTTTTGAACATGAAACAACATTATTCATTTTGAAATTGTTTTCTGTTTCCTAACCCAACAAATCCTTGAAATACTCAACGACCTCAAATTAGGATTTTTTTTTTAAAATAAATCAAATTCATGTAGTATGACCATACATCAAATTTCATCGAAATCCATTTCCAACCAAACAATATAAAATTTTGAAATCATTAAGGTTTGGAAAAGTAGATATCAACATTTAAGAGAATTACAACAAGAGCAAAATTCTAAGGTCATTGTAGAATAATATCTTAAGAAAATTAAATAAAAATCTGAAACACAAAACCCTATGAAAACAAAATCATGTGACTCACGAAAAGAACATAATGACATAGTTTATTTCAAAGATAAGCCTTAAAGAAGAAACAATAATCCATTGTTTAAACACTACATAGATAAATCATAGATAGTAATGGAAACATAACAAAGATGAAATATCATGAAAATCATTTTAAATAAGAAATGGACATCCAATTCACTGAGGTACTCCCTTGCATCTGCATGTTGTCCAATCCAATACCTTAAAAGTCGGTAAAATCCACAAGGTTTCCTCTACTGCCAAAAGTTATCTTGACTACAACTAGCCATCCACTTGGTATCCCTGCTGAACCAACTACACTGGCTACGCTACGAGTTACCAAAATTCTCAACCAAAACCATGACCATGCTCGTCGAATCCGAGGAAATCCCTGAGTTTCTTGCACCACTCCAAATCTTACTAACTAAAGTCACTTCTCCCTTCATAAAAATCCACATTTACTCACCTTGGTACGCTGCATGACGATCCTTGATTAGCTGAAAGGGGATCTTCAACTACTGCTCGAGTCCAACTCTGACGGGCAAATGCACAAGTCTTCTCCCAATAACCACATTGAAGAAGCTGGAGGCTGAAAGTCTGCTGATGTTCTCCGAAAACAACATACTGAATCCACGAGGTTCTCAGTCTCCGACACAAACACAGATAAGAGACACTAGACAAGAGTATGGAGATTTTAAATTCTCCACCACTAAGGAGGAAATTTGGTCATCCAAACCTCCTAACAACAAGAACTAAAAGACAAGACAAGCAAAATCTCCCGAACTGAAAGAAAAGCCGACTCAAATCCAAAGAAACAAAGACACGAGAAAACAAATCGACACAATCTAACGAATCCTCACCACACGTCTTAATGTCTCTAGAGTATTTTATTTCCTAGAAACTAACCAGCTCTGATACCAAACCTGTCACGCCCCGAAACCAGGACCTGCAGCGAACCGATCTCGGGGTGCGAAATTTTGGAATAATTTGAAACTTTTTGTTATAGTTCCCAAGATCCGCGTGAATGAGGATAATCACATGCCAACACAATCAGAGCACATTTTTCGCGGAAGCTACACATGGTGTTACGACCCGGAATCCGTGGCCATCGGGTTCCGTGTCGCACGCAACCAATTCCATAAAGCCATCATAAACAGACTGGCATAAATCATAAATCACAACACACCGAGCTGGTAGTAACAAATCTATTATTTCCCAAATTCAAATTTCAATTAACAAGTGTCTTAATTACAACCCAAATAAAAAGGCTATCAAGCCATACAAATATAACCAACTAAACAGAATACTACCCTCAATATTTGATACGAACTCCGGTGCCAAACTTGACATCTAAATGATATCAACGGGCAGCCTCTCACGTCAGACCGGCGGTCCCACCGCCTCCTCTGATCAAACACCTACAAACAGAAAGGAGAAGAAACTGGCACCAAACAAAAAGGGTCAGACACGACGGTCTGGCAAGCAAATAATCAAGTAATATGAAACAAAAGAACATACGTAAAACCTGACGAAATCATCGTAAAGCCGAATATAGAGTCTAAACAATAATAACAATAAATCGCGATAAAACGATCGAAAGACCGAACATTAAATATCAAGACGAATAAACAAACAGTCTCTAAAGCATAAATGTCTCGAAAAGATAACCAACTAAGCAAAACATTTAATAATTGGGAATCCATTTAAAACTGAATAGTAGGGACAATACAATAAAGATCGATGTCGTAAATATTAGACAAATCAAAGCATAATAAGTATAACCGACAAGAATCATAAACCAAAGTAATGTGCAGATAAAACCTAGGCGACCACAAATAGCTAAATCCTCCTATCACCGAAGTAATAAGAGCAAACAGAGCGTAGCCACTGAACGTGGTACTAAAAATGGGATCGGAACCGTAGCCATACAAATGGGACCGGCAGATAATTACCGTTGCCATGGTCGGTACAGACAGAATCCAAGCTGCAGCTGGCGGACAGAATAAAAGATCCCAAGCCGGGTGATCAGCCCGACAAGGTGACCTAAGCCTAGTGGTGCCTTTAGTTTTCAAACTCAAACCGATACAAATCTAACATAATACTAATCCCTTTGGCTCAGGGGCTCACACCACATAGCTCTGGCCCCGTCTTGCCTCGGGGTTTTATTTTCGAAGTCATAGCCTCTTTGGCTCATGGGCTCGCACCACATAGCTCTGGCCCCGTCTTGCCTCGAGGTTTTTATTTTTAAATACTAGTCTTATCAAAACAATAGTCTCATCGAAGAAATCCCGAATGTGACGAACATACTCCAATCTCTTTTCAAAATCGAATCGGAGAAAACATACGAATATCCATGGTAAACCGTTCAAATACACATCAAAGTGATTTGTATAAAATCATACGATCACCCCATTCGAACATGGGAAACCACATGATTTTATACCAAATCACCGATGCTATTTAAATTAGTTTACCCAAGATACAAATACAAATACAAATACAAATACATGTTCTGACTTGAAATGGAATGGATAGTGGAGAATGACTTAATGCCTTGCCAAGGAACCATCTCAATGCACATTTAACCTTTAAACATTGATTAATAAAAAGTGCGTTTGATGCCAATGAAAATCCATAATATTTAAATGATAAAGTGCGCATTGAGACTCGAACGATTCCCGGATAATTTCACATACCCTCATTCTCACATCATTTCCATTTCACAAATTTCCAAGTATCAAAAGTAATGTCAAAACTCTTAAAAACAGGCCCATAGCTGGCCTTAAACCGGGCCCAAACAGTCTATTCATTTTAACCCAAAACAGCCCTTTAAACATGGCTCAAAACAATCCTTAAAACAGTCCAAAACTAATCCTGGAATGGCCCACAAAGTATATCTTAAAACAGCCCTTGAAAACTAACTTTGAATGGCCCACAAAACTGATTTTTTGAACAACCCAAACTAGACCTTTAATGGCCCACAAAACTGATTTTAAATCAACCCAAAACTGAACCTAAGATGGCCCACAAAACAAACTTTAAAACAGCCCAAAGTAACCCAAAAATGGGCCCTAGACAGGTCTGGGCTCAACCATTTAATAAAACATCAAAACAGGCCCAAGCTATGTAAAAGGCCTTAAAAATTACATGAAACAGTCGCTGGGCTCAACCATTTAATAAAACATCAAAACAGGCCCAAGCTATGTAAAACAGGCCTTAAAAATTACATGAAACAGTGGCTGGGCTCAACCATTTAATAAAAAAATAAAAACAGGCCCACAAAAATAAATGGGCAGAAACCGGGCCCAATATTCAATAAAAATTATCAAAACAGGCCCATAAAAACCAGTTGGGCTGTGACTGGGCCCGCTCCAGCGGGCCTGGATCCGCTCGAACGGACCCTTCCTGCAGGTGGGCTCGCTCTAGCGAGACTGCTTGCTGTGAGCAGTCTGCTGTCACGCCCAGATTGTTTTCTTATTTCTATTTTCCGTCCTTCTGAGCTTTCCAATCAACATTCTAAATTCAGAATTCCATTCAACATCAATTAAAGAGTCTCATTCTATACATAGGCTGAAAATAGAGATCAAACACTAATCATAGAAAATTAAAGAAATCCCAGTTAGCCATTCCATTGTACAGAATTGTTGCAGAAATTCTAACATTAAGTAAAATGAAAACAGAGTTTTAGTGAAGGATTTCCAGCACTCTTAGAACATTAATAAACCAGAGATTTCATACTATTATAAAAAAAAAAACCATATAAAATGACTGAACATAAGTACAATGTTACAAAACTTCTGTAAATCAGACCATAAATGGCTCAAATAATCATTCAAATGAACTAACATTCTCAAATCAAAACTTATAAATAAACAAGATGCAAATGCATGCATTTCATCAATTTATTCACTTGCCTCCACTCCAAAAGGATCTAAGGTTTCCTCCCAGAAATCTCTTCCCTCAGCCCAACTCCAAGCTACAAAAACCATGGAAAAACCCACTCAAAAGAAATCCAGATTTTTGAAATAAAAGGGGTTCTTCAAGAACCAACTTGCATGCATGCTAAAAAGCTTCAAAAGGGTCTAAAGAACCCAAGGCTAGGAGGAGAAAGGCAAGCCTCACCTGAAAGTGCAGAGATCAGCAAGAAATGTTTGGTGAGGAAGATGGGTCCAGCTGAAATCCCTTGAAAATGGTATCAATAGAAAGCTTAGGTGATGAGGGAGAGATTGGTGCACTCAAATCTTCATTTTTGGCCAAGGAAGTTCAACATGCAAAGGAGAGAAGGTGGCTGTAATGGAGAAGAAGAAAGAGCTCTCTTAGCTGCTGTAGTAGGGAAAAATGGAAGGGTAGAAGAGAACCCACGTTGGTTTAGTTTTAAGTGGGGAAGTGGGTCCCATTTGGTCTCAAACTTGACTTGGCTGGATCAGTCATTTGTGGGTCCCAGACGAGATCGACGAAGAAGACAAAATTGATCAGCAAAATATTTACTTTCCAAAAAGTATATTTTCCCCAATTTCTGAAATTTTCGAAATTCATGGACAGATTTAGTGAAAATGTCATTTTTGCCCATTTTTCTCGAAAAACGTGATTTTTGATCATCAAATCAAAATGGTCAAAACATGAAAGTTGTTCAACTCAATAAAATGAGTCAAAAGGAGCAAAATTTGTAATTTTTCCAAACAAGAATAATTTCTCACAAAATATATTTTACAAAGACCGGGTCAAACTAAAGTCAATGGTCTTCAAAATCTCAAAGGCTATGGAAAGATCTAGTCAAACTCAAAAACAAGGTCAAACTAAATCAAATCTCACTTAACAAGTTAAACCACGATTAAAACAATACTAAACAAAGGGATTGGGGGTCGGGGTCTTACAAGAGTAGCTGTCATCCTCAATGGATCTATGGGAACTCGAAGGGTGATCTCTAAAGCAATCATCCACATAAGTCGAGAATTTTTCCATCTTATAAATATATTCATGTTTTATAAGGGAATC
>CM022954.1:27004931-27060469 GCA_012931725.1 Litsea cubeba | reverse complement strand
TGTCTATGACTTGATCTTTCTTGAAAAATTTCCGAGTGCCAAGACCTGTTGGAAATAGGGTGGGCCTCTAGGATAGGTTTCAAAAACTTTTGACCCACTTGATGCAGGGATCAACTATCCAGAAGGCCATAAAACCCAATCCAAGATCCAAGTCCTCAATCTCAGCCATCATGATCAGTAAATACAATCTATCTAGAAGATAGAAACAGCAACTAACAAGCATCCATAATAATCTACAACATGGAAGTAAGTGGATTATACCTTTGGAGCTCGGTTGTGCTCTAATGGAGAAGTTGCGTCTTTCTTTGATGATGAAACGCTTTCACTAATCAAATATAGATCTCCAAGACCTCTTGATCTTCCACGCTATGACCTGTATCAGATTCTCCTTTTTCTCAAGAAGATGGTGGGATCTCCAAGAGAAAACTACTAGAAACTCTAGGGAGGAACTAGAAAGAGAACTAGAAGAGGGAAAGAAGAAAAAAACTCGTGCAACACTTGCAATAGAGAGGGCTGGGCATGAATCCCTATGTATGGAGCATGCATGGGACGTCCAGCCCTCCTCTCCTCTATTTATAGCTTTTACAAGCCCCACTTACTAATTTCCTCTTACTTCCAAAAATTAGTAACTATCTCTTCTTAATTAAAATAGAAGTCTTACTTCCATTAATTAATTAGTAACTTACCATATCATAATTAGAAGTCTCACTTCAAATATGATTAGTAACTTTCCAATTCCTTTCTAATTAAAATAGAAGTCTCACTTCTACTAAAATTAGTAAGTCTACTATTACCAGTATTAGAAGTCTCACTTCAAATAGAAATAGTAACTTTTCTTTTAGAGTTCAACTAGAATTAGATACTTTCTAATAATTGGGCTAGCGTGGGGACCACTAGGGATTCCTTAGAAAGCTGGCTCCAACTGGGACACGCGACCCCACATCTCATGTGTAATCCGGGCCCACAGTTAATTGCAAATAACTCCACTATATAAATGCAATTGAACTCCAATCTTAGGAATATTACATAGAAGACCCTAAACTTCCACATTACCACAAGTAGACCACTCTATCAATATCCATGGATCAATTGGACCTGTCTTCCAAACTAGATCTATATCTTATTATCCTTGAGCCCCAATTAATTATAATGATCATGGTACCTTTCCAATTAACTCTTAATCGGAATGGGTGCGCACTTATCAATGATAAATCCATTAATTGGCACAAGGGGATATTAGAGATAGATTCCATCTTGACCATTGAATATTCCCACAGCTCTACTACCACGTACCCAAATCACCGAGGTGTTGACCTACGGTTGGCCTCACTCATTGGTGACTCAAAGCAAATGAATAGATGGAAACTTGAGTTCATTAATGTCTCAGGATTGAGAGCCTATTGCTAGGGAATTATGAGAGCAGACCTTAAAATAAAGACAGTGTTTATAAGGTGCTTCTCATGGTCCTTCAATACATCCAATGTACCAGCACTATGATCCAGAATCTTCCATTCTGATGATCGAGACAAATCACACTATCTCATAGTGATCAAAGTGCTGCAACCTTGTTAGTATGAGATGTCCAGTCTCATCACTGGTTGTGAAGATATTTTAAGTATAAGATTTGCCACACATGTCTCCCGTATGTGGATCTCATCCATACACATGTGTTACATCTAATATACTTATGGACTCTGGTTCATCTCATGAACCATCATGTCATTCGTATTGGTTATGTGCAAGTATATAATAAATCACCATTCATCTCATGAAAGGAAACATGAATATATGAATAAATAAAGAAATTAATCAATTTATTATATCATCTACTGGATTGAGTCCATAAAACTAACAATCTCCACCAAGCTCAATGGGGCCCACTTGGGCCCACCTTTTATCAATGCAACTCTTTTCGCCAACTAAAGATGTAAGATTTCCATTTAAATGAGATTTTTTGTGGTAGCCAGCATGAAGAATGTGCTTAACTTGTACTAAATTAAGGATGCATTAATTGCACAAACCACTCATTAAAACCATATCCCATTTGCCTACTTGGTGAAGATTTCCTAGGAATTCGTAGTAAAGGGGATTTCATCGAATGATTATTCAAGAGGTAAAGAGTAAGAGATTTCAAGTGGAAATGTAGATGGCGCCATCCCTATCCTAGGATTTAATTTTCTAGAATGCCTCCTGCCATGGGTTATCACCCTACCCTTGGTACAAATCTGGATTCTTTGCAAGAAAGAGAGACTTCTACCAAAGTGGGGTTTATAACTTCCATTTAAGCAGTTTATGTAGCTATGGATGATTTGACAGACCCTGTTCCTGTTACAATATTTGCGCAATCAATATATATCTGATGGAGTCTGCATCATAAATATAATATTTGCCCAAGTGCTTTTTGGGCCAGCCCAATCCTGTTATCAATCAGTCCAATGCACTTGGCTCATCTCATGGAGGGAAAAGCAAAATTGGGGTTTTGTTGTTGTTGTTCACATCACCGCCATAACCATAGACCCATTGCAGTCTATGGAGCAAAACCAAAATGAAACCGTTACTGATTTTGTAGTTCGGTTCCATGAAATGGCAGCTTAGCTTCAATTCCCCCTCCCACAATACAAGGCAGTCTCTTCCATCACCAAAAGAGCATCTAATTTGCATTGTCCCTTTTTATGGTGATGAGCTAACCACTTTTGAAGCTTTGGTGTGCATAGGTTCCTTCTTGTTAATGTGTAATAACCATTCCTAGGGTACAAAGTGCCTCACATGTTCAACAACTCAAACCACTGGTTTGGACCAAGGATCAAAATAATGGTTACAGCAGGAGTAGCGGCCAAAACGCTACATAGCAAATGATACGTAGCGGCATTGCATTGTGAATTTTAACGTGACAAAAAATCCAAATCTTGTGTAATGGCCAATCTTGTGTATTTTTTTTTTGTGATTTGAAATCATTTAAGGGTAGAGACAACTTTAAGAAAGGCACTTTGATAGGAAAACAATGTTTTAAATGAAAACTGTTCAGCTTGGCTAGGTTTTATAACCGCTGAATTGTAGTGGTGATATTGTCTATTTGGGCGTCGCCGGTAGCGGCCGATATTTTGTTCCATGGTTTGGACCATATAGGGCCCATATACATACGTGGCAAAGAATTCCTGGGAATTCATGGTAAAGGCGATTTTGTTAAATGGTTATTAAAGAGGTAAAATGGGGAAGGGTTTAAAGTGGAACATATAGGGCCCATTTGCATACGTGGTAATGAGTTCCTAGGAATTCATAGTAAAGGAGGTTATGTTAAATGATTATTAGTTTATTAGAAGGTAAAATGGTGAAGGGTTTAAAGTGGAGGAAATAGGTAGAAATTATAACACCACGTTATTAGGATTTAAATTTTCCAGGGTGGGTGATCATTTTCTATTTAAAGTGGAGACTTCTTTGATGGCCCCTTATGCATTTCCACCTTTAATCATTCACTTCCCTCCTCTTCCAACAGAGTGCAGACCCATGTGCCCTCCCCAGAAAATGAAAGAAATATTAGATGGACTGTTTTCCTTTTCTCTTCTACCTTTCCTTCCCCAGTTCATTATCACTGCCAATCCAAATACCTATTTTAACATGATCCTCTTGGACAAGAAACTGCCCATGGTACTAGTTCAAACTCATTTTCAATTAGAAGTACACCCAAACACCCTCACAACAACAACAACAACAAAAGTTGACAAGAGGCCTATCAAAAATTTAGTCTTTCATAACAAACAGCACAAAAACAAAAACAAAAACAAAATCATACTTTGAAAGCAAACAACAAAAAGGGAAATAAAAATTTAAAAATAAGGATTCATACCGTGTAAGCTATAAACGCCAAGAGAAAGAATGCTTGATCGCCCACGCTCATCTTCGACCATCTCAAATACATAGGAACATTCGGTGTACCCACCTCGACCTTCAATCTGTTCTCCACCCCATCACCCCCAATCACCGTTTCAGACTCTCGACTCGTTTTCAGCTCAACATCAACAAAATCTCCACCCTTCATCGACCAGAGCCGGGTCAAACGAGACCTTCCGATTCGACAGTTCAAAATGGGATTTCCATCTGAAACTGGGAATCTGAGGAATTCTTTGGGATTTGAAATGGGTTTTTGCTCATTCTTAGGATTGAATAAGATTCATGGATTCTTGAGGAGAGATTTGAGGTGAAAAGACGAGCATTTCCAGAGAGGATTTCTGTAATTTTATTTAGATGTAGTGTGGGAGGTAACGGGAGCCTCGCCTCTAACATGCGCATGGGTTGTATTTCTTGGTCTCGCATTGACATGGGAAAGGTGGGTCACATCACATGGTCCCCGTTAAATTCAAATCGCTCGTAATCATTATTTTTTCCATTGACTATGATAATATTAGACTCAAACAAAAGTCTGGCCAACCATTGGATCGATCACATGTAAGACACATCTTTTGCTTTCTTTTATTAAGATGGTGATCACTTTTTTCTTTATGTATTATTTTGGGATTTTTACCAAAAAAGTGTCCCAAAATTCGTATTATACGGATTTAACTACAAATACGTTCAAATGCCCATTTTGGTGTTTGTACTTTGATTTTGGATGGTTTTACCCTCCCTTTATTGAACGACATCGTCATCTACATCCCTTTATTTCATGGGATTTTTACCAAAAAAGTGTTCCTATACTTGTATTATACGGATTTAGTGTGAAATACACAGTAATGCCCATTTTGATGTTCGTACACGGATTTTTGACACATTTACCCTTCCCTCTTTGAACGACATCGTCATCTACTTTGAAAATTTCCCACAAACGAAAACCCTTCCTGCTCAACCAACATCACTGTCTGCGATTCTTCTGCTCTCTCGACCCGACTGAGCGCGAAGGAGGAGAAAAAGAGAAGAGGATAGAGATGAAGGAGGAGGAGCAAGATCTATACATACAAATCCTTGAGAAGATCTTCCAACAAGTAGAAGTAGAAGAAGAAGAAGAAGAAAGAACAAGGGCAGCCCATCATAACCGATGACCTCTGCCGGAGTCCATTTTCTCCTTCATCGCTCAAAACGCTTCAAGCCCCAACTCACTAGCTAACAAGGACAGCAAAATGGCCACAGCAGAGCAACTCGTGCTTGAACTCAGCGACCCCAACCTAAGGGAAAATGCCCTCCTTGATCTCTCCAAGGTCTTTGTTTCTTCCTTCCTTTCTTCCTTTTCTAATCGAAATCTGGGATTTCTTCGGTTTTCGTTTGATGGGGTGGTTTCAAAATGAAATCTTTTCATTTGGAGCTAGATGGGATTGGGTATTTTCATATCTATTCAAATGGAGTTGATGTTGTTGTTCAGCCACATTTTGGGGGGTTTTGTAATGGTGGGGGGGGGGGTATTTGTTGGTAAAGGAAGAATATTTCTTGATAAAGGAATAATCTTGCAGGTTGAATTGAATTCCTCGGGTTATTTGATGGGGTGCTTTAAAAATGGGAATTTTCATTTGGGGTTTGATGGGTTAGGGTATTTTTGGATTGATCCACAAGGAGTCGATGTTGTACAGCCACATTTTGGGGTTTTTTTTTTAAATAGTATCAGACCTAGTGAATACATTGTGTCGTTGGATGCTTTAGCACAATATTCCTTTTATGGTTATGATATCAAATTATGGTTTGTTTATTTATGAGATTTATATGGATGAATCATGAACTTAGAGGCTTTTTTGTTTTCAATTTATTTTTTAGAAAAAGGGAGTTGTTTCAAGATCTTGCTCCAATGTTATGGCATTCTTTTGGCACTAATGCTGCTCTCTTACAGGTTTGCTTTCTTTCTCATTGCTCCTCCAGATTTGAAAAAAAAGGATATTCTATAATGTAACGTAGAAGTGATGGCCATTGTAATTATTTTCTTGCTGTAGTTGTTATCATAACTATTACTAACGAAACTTGATATTCTCAAATCCAATGGCATGTTTGTACTTGACACTTTTCCTTGCAGTTGTTATGAAGTGAATTGTTTCTTGCGCTTAAGTCATTTTCTTATCGTTGAGAAAGTTTGAAATTTTTTAGCGTTCACTCCCAAACTCTATATACAATGCAATTTTTCTCAAAACAATCAGTTGTTGTACATTTTTCTTTATACAATAAGGATTCATGTTTCAATGTATTGAGGCAAACCGGGAAAATCATGTGTTGTTCTCCTGTTTATGAAACTTGACTGTGTTTGCATTACTGTTTGCCTATACATTTAATCTTCCCATAATTCTAAGTTATTATTTGATCATCACATGGGCTCAAGAGCCTTTGAACTACCAGGCCATGTTATGGTGTTTTTTATACTGTACTCTATTCTTTATTAGGGCATGGATTTCAAAGGCAATGGAGCCCACATCTACTTATCTTAGTGAAAATAGAAATCTTTTGCAATATAAATCAATGGACACTAAGATAAGTAGATGTGGGCTCCATTGCCTTTGAAATCATACTCTTGTAATGTATTGGCATGGTTACGGGGAGATGAGCTTTTGAAGGAAAAAAAATTATATAAAGGGTGCCTTCTACATGCTTGTATAACAGAGGATAAAAGTTCGGGGAAATTGAAGAGAAAATGCATTTCAAGAATGTGGAAACAGCTCTAGATAAACAAGCGCCCATTTTATATCCCATCCACACGCATATGGAAAGACCCACACCAATTTGATATTGAGTTCTAAAAAACCACCCTCTTGATCTGTTTTGCTCATTTGCAATTTGCATGATACTTTTGGACTGGTTATCTAAGGGTCTTTTTGGATGATGAGAAGAAGTTGATTAATTGATGGAGAAATGGAGAAAGCTGTCCTCTGTTCAAATCTATTTTGCTCATTTGCTTTGATCATTTTTCTTTCTTCATTGGTTAATTCTGATTTGGTGTCATTCAGATGCTGCCAACTTATTGAGATATCTGTATGGTAACTTGTAGTTACTTTTGTTAAAATCCTCATCTAAATACCCACCTATTTTAAAGACTATAATAATGTTTGTTCAAATGTTAGTGGGTCATGTCCTATTTTACCATGCACTCAGTGTAAGAAATTCTTTAAAGATGAACCATTAGTAAATGTTGTTGCTCATAATTCAGTTTCTATATTTCATTTCAATAGCACAGTTGCATAAGATGCACACATATTCTAATATGTTATCAATCTACTTCCAGTTCATCCTCTAAAGTATGTTAAAATGGCATCTTGAGGCGGGTACCTTAGTAAGTTCTAGTCTTATATTTCTTTGGCAAGTCCCTAAGCTTCTACTGCATAGAATTTTTTCCAATGCCCGGTTCTCTATATGGATTGATGGAAAGCTTGAACTTGTAGTGGATCCATATCAAATTCTAGAAAGGTCATTTTGCAAAAGATCTTTTTTTTCCCTACAAACCTTGTATGAACTTCATGTATGATCAATATTGTAGTGTTTTAGTGATTTAAATGAAAGCAGAACTACCATATGGCCCTAAGAATGTGTTGCAGACACATGTTAAAGAAAGCCCACCTTCCATACAGACCATTCAGTCTCACTTTCTCATCGGAAACACCCCCCCCCTACTCTTTTTTTTTCACTGCTAATGCTGGTTTTTGTGTGTGCGTTGGGGGGTTGGGGCGTAGTGTTGTATTGGTATTTGGTATACCTAACTTATCATAGTCTACCCTTAGGCTATTTTTTTCTATTAGGGACTGGATTTGATACCCCTTGTGGACTGAGTTTCGGCTAGATTTATTAACTCAGTTGCCTTTGGCTTGTGGGCCCTCCAATTTGCATCAGAATGCATGAAGAAAGTAGGGTTGGTAGGTGATTCTTTCAGAAATGAGGAGCATTCTGTGAAATAGATGTATGAAATGTGGAAGGTCGGGTTGGCTACTTGGTTGGTTACAAGATAAGATTTCATGTGGTTTGCATCTTGGATGTCTTAACCGAGTGGGTATGTTGGCTGGCAAGTTTGAGCAAAAACCTATTTGTAGAGTAGTGACTTTTATTTAGATTTTACTGTTACGATTACTCTCTGTGGACTATCTTTGAAACTTTTTTTTTGTTATTTAAAGTCTCTCACACATCCATTATTTTTTCTTACCACATCTACTTCTATCTAATCCTGGAATGGTGGTGATCCATAAGCTGCATGCATCAAAGTTTGCAGCCTTTGAGAGGCCATGACAAGATCTTTCTTATGATTGAAGATGTTATCATGACATTGGCTGACAAAGGGGAAGGTGGAAGAAGTATGAAGAATATCAAAATCAAGACAACTCTTTTAGAAGAAGAATATGTACAGCACGTGATGGGAGATGGTGGAAACAAGAGCATTGGAGCCAATGTCAATGACTTTTGATTTGTAAGGGTTTGTGTACATATAAGAATTCCTATCGATATGAGCTGCGCAATATTTTGTGTAAAATTGAGTGATGCTGGCTACACTCATATTTTGAGTGTCTGAATGTAATTTGTATGGATTTTATTCTATCAATATATAATGACGTATATCGAGCTGTTGTATAGTTTATTTATCAAACGTGCAAGATGTGTTGGGATATTTGCAATTTGGTATTCTTGGTAACCTCCGTGAGTCCTTTTCATTGTTTATGTATCTCAATATATAGTCAGGGCCAATCTCATTTCTGGTAGCAAAAAAAGGAACAAAAAACTCTAAAGATCGTAACGATATCATTATCAAAAACTTTACCGAAAAGCCGAGCCTTTTTCCAGAGCGCCCAAAGGTTCGAACCATCGTTTTGAGGGTTCGAACCTTCTCTTGCTGCCCATCCAGAGCCATTTTCCAGAAAGCACAAAGGTTCGAACCCTCAATCGAGAGGGTTTGAACCTTTGGAGCCTGCCCTTTCTGGGATGTCAGTCTTATGATTCGTTAAAAGAGAAACCAACTGATTCTGCTTCAGGAACGGAAAACTGGCAATAAGTGCAAGCGTCTAAATCTTCACACGGTGAACATAGTAAAGAACCAAAATCTTCAATAATTGCAGATGGGATGATCTATAGATGGTTTTTAGGGGGGAAATCTTTAAGAACTTGAATTCCTACTCATACGAACTTGAATTTTGTGCCCGACATTATTTTTTTATAATGATATCGTTACCAACATTTATAGTTTCTGCATCCATTTTTTGTGTCCAACAAGAAAATAATGGTGACTTTATATTGAGATGCAGAAACAATAAGAAAGACTCACGATTACACTCAAAATCTAGTTTTCAAAATTTTCTGATAACAATATCGTTACCATTATTTATAGATTCTTCATCTATTTTTTGTGTCGAAAAACCAAATGACAATGGCTTTATATTGAGAACCATAAAGGTTCAAACCCTAAACAGGGGTACTCAGACATGTTTTCAAGAAAACAACAGATCTGAACCCACTTGGTTGAAAAAGTGCGCGAGTTGTAAAACAAACCAAACGCGATTGTTTCCATCCAAAAAAATGTAGATTTAGAGTGTGCCATATGGTCTTTGAAAACCCAAAATTTCAGCCAGAAACTCCATCAGGAAGTGGACTAACTAGCCCCCTAAACAGGGGTACTCGGACATGTTTTCAAGAAAACAGCAGATCTGAACCCACTTGGTTGAAAAAGTGCGTGAGTGCAAAATTAACCAAATGCGATTGTTTCCATCCAAAAAAATGCAGATTAAGCATGTGCCATATGGTCTTTGAAACTCCAAAATTTCAGCCAAAAACTCCATCAGGAAGTGGACTAACCAGCCCCCTAAACAGGGGTACTCGGACAGGTGTAAAAAAAAAAAAGTGTTGGCGAATCCCAAAGGTTCGAACCCTTACTGTAAGGGTTCGAACCTTAGTGGTCTCTAGGATATGGCCGAGAAGGGATACGAAGCAAAGGTTCGAACCCGTACTGTAAGGGTTCGAACCTTTGGGATTTGCCAATACTTTTTTTTTCCAGCTTGCCGAGTACCCCTGTTTAGGGGGCTGGTTAGTCCACTTCTGGATGGAGTTTCTGCCTGATATTTTGGGGTTTCAAAGACCATATGGCACACTCTAAATCTGCATTTTTTAATGGAAACAATCGCGTTTGGTTAGTTTTGCAATCGCGCACTTTTTCAACCAAGTGGGTTCAGATCTGCTGTTTTCTTGAAAACATGTCCGAGTACCCCTATTTAGGGGGCTGGTTAGTCCACTTCTGGATGGAGTTTCTAGCTGAAATCTTGGGGTTTCAAAGACCATATGGTACACTCTAAATCTATATTTTTTTGGATGGAAACAATCGCGTTTGGATAGTTTTGCACTCGCGCACTTTTTCAACCAAGTGGGTTCATGAAAGAGAGTTTCTGTCCAAACTGATTCTATACTACTGAAGTATCTTCTAATTGGGGAGAGTCTAAGAAGTCCTTATAGAAGTGTATATAGTAATGAATGTATATGTCCATTTTCTGCTATGTTTTGAATGTTCTAATCGTTCGTATTATATATAGCATTGGAATGAGGAACTTTTATGCTTCAATAAAACCATGGAGACCCATAAATATTGGAATGAAGTTCTTTCTGTTAGAATTCGGTTGTTTTGTGGTGATACATCCTCAGGTGATACAACTTCGAACCTACCTAGGCCAAATTCCAGAGACAAAGAAGGTTCGAACCCTCGTTTTGAGGGTTCGAACCTTCAAGTTACTACCTCAATGTGCCAAATTCTAGAGAGCCCGAAGGTTCGAACCCTCGTTATGAGGGTTCGAACCTTCACCTAACTGCCTTCCTGGGCCAAATTCCAGGGAGCCCGATGGCTCAAACTATACCTATTAGAAAAATGCATTTCTGAGCCAAATCCGTGAGCCTTTCCACCTATTTATGCACCCCATTATAAAGTCATTGTCATTTTGTTGTTGGAGACAAAATATGGGCGAAGAACCTATAAATAATTGTAATGATATCATTATCAGAAGATTTTTGAAAACTAGATTTTGAGTGGAATCGTGAGTCTTTCTTATTGTTTATGCATCTCAATATAAAAGTCACCATTATTTTCTTGTTGGACACAAAAAATGGATGAAGAAATTATAAATGATGGTAACGATATCATTATCAAAAAACAATGTCAGGCACAAGTTCAAGTTCGTATGAGTAGGAATTCAAGTTCATATAATGTTAGGCCTATGATTTTACCTTACTGCGCTGATTTATCCCCTTTTCTTTTGTTTCCTAGTCATGTTTTTTTATGGTTGGTGAGAGATGTGAGCTTGTTTATCATGTAGGGATAGGATGCAAATTATTTTTTATGATACTTGACTTCTGATATTAAGTTAACGTGTAAATCGTTAATGAATACACCCTTTACAAGTATGAATCTGAGCTTAGCATATTGTATAATGCACTTAGATTATGAATCTTCCTACTTGAAATCTCTTTAAGCATCCCTAATAAGGACAATTAAAGATGGTAAAAGAGAGCTGATTTGAGAAACATTATTTAAATTGTATAATGTGTGATGATTATTTATCAGAACTGAACAATGGGACTATTTTAATTTCATCATGGTTTAAATGTTATCTAGGCAAGAGAGCTGGTTCAATGCTTAGGTATCGAACAGTTGCAGCTAAGTGGTGTCAAATAATTGAACAAATGGAAGGTGCATTTCCGAGCCAAATCCGTGAGCCTTTCTCATTGTTTATGCACCCCATTATAAAGTCATTGTCATTTTGTTGTTGGAGACAAAACATGTGCGAAGAACCAATAAATAATTGCAACGATATCGCTATCACATAGCATTGAAAACACGATTTTGAGTGAAATCGTGAGTCTTTGTTATTGTTCATTCATCTCAATATAAAGTCACCATTATTTTCTTGTTGGACACAAAAAATGGATGAAGAAACTACAAATGATGGTAACCTAACGATATCGTTATCAAAAAACAATGTCGGGCACAAAATCTAGGTTCGTATGAGTAGGAATTCAAATTCTTAAAGATCCCCCCCCCCTAAAAACCATCTATAGATCATCCCATCTGCAATTATAAAATGTTTTTTCTTATGTTTGTTTCTATTCTTAACCTTTCTTATGAGAACATTACAGATGGGATGATCTATAGATGGAGCATGTGGGAAGATGGAACATTATTTAACAGCTCTTTGGCTATTTTTTTTGTTGCCAAACAACAAATCCATGCCAGCATATCAAACACTATTATGCAAGTATATGGCAATTACTTCATCGGCTCTTTTGAGACTTTGACTCCAAACACTTATAAGTCCGTAAGTCTTTCTCATTGTTTATGCACCTCATTATAAAGTTATTTCTATTTGGTTATTGGTTGAATTCCTACTCATACGAACTTGAATTTTGTGCCCGACATTGTTTTTTGATATCGATATCGTTACCATCATTTATAGTTTCTTCATCCATATTTTGTGTCCAACAAGAAAATAATGGTGACTTTAAATTGAGATGCATAAACAATAAGAAAGACTCACGATTTCACTCAAAATCTAGTTTTCAAAAAATTCTGATAACGATATCGTTACAATTATTTATAGGTTCTACATTCCATTTTTCGTCTCCAACAACAAAATGACAATGACTTTATAATGGAGTGCATAAACAATGAGAAAGACTCACGGATTTGGCTCAGACTACATATCATAAAACATCAAATTAGAGAAAATTGAGCACCGATGGTTTATGCACCCCATTAGGAAAATGCATTTCTAAGCCAAATCCATGAGCCTTTCTCATTGTTTAAGCACCTCATTATAAAGACATTGTCATTTTGTTGTTGGAGACAAAAAATGGGCGAAGAACCTATAAATAATTGTAACGATATCGTTATCAGAATTTTTTGAAAACTAGATTTTGAGTGAAATCGTGAGTCTTTCTTATTGTTTATGCATCTCAATTTAAAGTCACCATTATTTTCTTGTTGGACACAAAAAATAGATGAAGAAACTATAAATGATGGTAACGATATCGTTATCAAAAAACAATGTCGGGCACAAAATTCAAATTCGTATGAGTAGGAATTCAAGTTCATATAATGTTGGGCCTATGATTTTACCTTAATACGCTGATTTATCCCCTATTCTTTTGTTTCCTAGTCATTTTTTTTATGGTCGGTGACAGATGATACCCATCATGTCTTTGTAATTTTGTACTGTGATGTTCCACCTTTTTTTACTAATTTTGTCTGTGTATGCAAACCCTCTTTCTTAGTGTATGTGTGTATGCAAACCCCTGGTTGACCACTTGCATGTAGTTAGTGTGGTTGTCTCCATTCTTCTTTGACCTGTTTCCTTTTTTTGAGTTTAAGTCCATAGAGTATGTACTGTTGGAAACCATTGGGTGGCCACTTTTAAGTGATTATTGTGTTTGCAAGCTATCATTCAAGAGAAGATATCGTGAACTTCACTGGCTTTATTTAAATGTAATGGTGAAATTAATTCTCATCCTCTTCCTTATTTAGAACTCTAAGATCCGCTCATCCTTATACATGAGAAGAAAATCTAGAGAAAAATATAGTGGTGAAAGTAATTCTCATCCTCTACTCTATTTAAATTGGTACCAGTTTCTGCCATCAGCTGAAAGCTATCTTTATCAATAGAAAAAGCTGGCAGTCTAACATTTCACTTTTGAGCAATTTTCTGATCATGTGCACAACATCTTATTAGCAGCACAGTGAAAACAAATTCGTTACCACTGTCAACCAAATTTAGCAAAATACAGAAGGCCAATGCTACCAGGAAAACAAGATTCAAAATCAATATAAAAGTTTCAACACCAATGCAAAAATGTCAACAGTCGTCTTTGGGAAGGACTCCAGTATGACTGCACCCTCCAAAGCTTTATGAAGCATTGACGAAAATTCTTTGTGGTCTGATCCTTGAATGGATAGAAATTTCTTCATCACATCAGTACTAGCATAAAGAATGGATATTGTCTAACATGTTGTGTGTTAATCCATCTGTACCTGCAACGCGAGATGATATCATAAACCAGCCAATGATAATAATAGTGGAATGAATGCTTTTGTTTATGCCAAAGAACTCTAAAAGGTAATGAGAAATCATCAAAAACACAGCACCCAATCGTATATATCACAAACAAAATATATATATATATAAGTAAAATGTGTTACTTACCTAACTCATGTTTAAGGTTCAAGCTTCAAAACATTTCAAAAAAATCAATAACAACTTGTCATCATTAATACCTGGTAAACTACAATAAAGCTGGTGCTCATAAGAAAAGAAAAACTCTGTTAAAGCTGGTTAAAGCAGACTGGAATAGGCTGAGAAAGATGATACCTATTACTAGAACTCAGTTAAGGCAATGTTCTACAAAATTGAGTCTTCATTTCTGGAGATGATACTTAAACCACTTAACAATTAATGAATTCCTCTCTTTTTCTTGTTTTTTTTATTTTTTTTGGATGAATGGCATGTTAATCATTACAACAAATCTATAGCACGTAGAAGGGGATTTAAAATTGTTGTTTTCCCTGCATTTTCTTTTTCTTTTTTGAATGGTAACTTTCATTAAAATCAGAAAAGAAATCAGTACAAAAGGATTATACTGATCCGGCCAAAGGAAAAAACAAGCAAAAGTACAATCTTTAAATCTCCAAACATAACAAGCTACTCAGCTACATGGAAAACCAGAAGACTAAGGACACTAGGACTGCCTTAACCCCTGCTTATGAGAAAGCTAGCTCCTTCCAATTGAACATAATTCCATCAATGAGATAGTCTTTGAAAATAGGGTTGATCTACACCCATTGTGCTACTGAGTATTTAATCTTATCACATAAGATTTCCTCCATACTTCTTTTTCCTTCATAATGGGATAGTTTCCCTTGCATTTTCCATTGCTTGATTCTCCAACATTATGGTTTACACATTAAACAGAACAATAAAATATCACTGTCCAACAGCAGCAAAATAATCTCAACAGATATGAAAAAAAGGGATGAACATAGCAACTCCTTATGCAGAATGACTTTGGATAGCCAGCCAAATAACATGAACATCAAGAGCAAGAATTAACACACATTTGTCGTCGAAAGAGGAAAAAACACACAGAAGCTATCATAGTTTTCAAATTACAAAAACCCTTTTTTATTGGTATTACATTGGAAACTCGAACCCACGAAATCTTAACTCACAGCTTGCATCCCTCGCCAGCAGGGGCGAATCAAAGGGGGGGCCGGGGGTGGCTGCAGCCCACCAAAAAAAAGAGCTAGTTTTGCAATTTTGGGGTCCGGTCTTGCAAGTCACAACTCAAGTCTCAAAAGTCAAAACCTTTTCTTATTCTCTGTCTCTGTCTCTCTGTTACCTCTCACTCTCTCAGTCCCACCCATTTCACCCTTTTTAACATTGAGGATGCCTCCGTCGTTCCAAGTAGCTGGTTTCAGTGGTTTGTGAATTCGTTGCTAGCGACTCTCTCCGGTGAGAACGACGCTCTCCGGTGACTCTCTCTCTGCCTCCAGATCTCAGGTACGAATTTTGATGGACCGCGCTCCTGCTCGGTTCCTACCGAGGGTCGGCGGACGTGGGAGTCCGTCGGGTCCGACCCTTTTCGTAACCAGGGGGCAGGGGCGTGCATCAACATTTCTTTTTTTGTGGGTGTGCCAGATTTTCTATTTTACTTGGAATTGCAAGTGGTGATCCGGAGATCAACCTTCGCAAGTAAAAAGGAAATCAACTTCTTTCGAGTTTTCCATTGCACATATATTTAAGAAAAGAGACATTTTCTTAGTTTGCCGTGAAAGGCGATTTTTTTGGCATTTATAGCCGATTTTGGCGTTTATAGCCGATTTTTGGCGTTTATAGCCGATTTTGGCGTTTATAGCCGATTTACAATCCTTATCAATAATGAAAGACAAGAGTTGTGATTTTTGTCTCTTTTAAAAAAATACAAACTACAATGAAAAGCAAGAAAAGGAGGATCTAACTTCTCAGGAGATTGTGGGGGACCCGTTTAGATTGACGGTCACAAGCCATATGTGGGCTTCGCCATCATCCATGCAGATGAGAACAGAGGATGCTATTGATTCGCTTGGCTTGGCTATAACCTCAGGTTTTTAGAGGACAAAGACCAAAAGGAGGTCCTATGTCCAATAAAAAGCCGAGTAGACGGGCTGAAAAGCCACATCTAAGCCATTGGAGGCAGGAGGAGAAGGCAAGGACCTTGGGGGGGGGGTACCCCCCAAGGGACTTTTGTCACCTTGTAGCGGTGGTCGATGTAGGATTTCCGCAGAGTTTTCTCTCTTAGATTTCTGATGCCTCTTTCTGTCTGAGTTTCTGGATTTTCTGCAGTCTATTGTCTGTGTGTCTGCTGTCCTTTCTTCTTGGAGAGCTCTCCTATTTATAGGCTTTTAGGTAGCCATTTAGGAGGGTTTATCGGGCTTTTATTGTCATTAAGCCGCATAATGGGAGGAGTTACAAAATTGAATTCTTTATTTTGTAACTCCTTTTTCTTGGCTTCTGATTGGCCGGAGGAGATTGAGGGCATTTAATCGCCTTTAATCGCCATGATGGGAGGAGTTTCATGGGTTAAATGCCATGAATCTCTTGACTTGTAACTCCCGGATGCTTGCTTCTGATTGGTCCGTCCAAGGAAATGGATTAATGACTGTAATAAAGCTAGTCAATTAATTGCATTAAGTGGTCGCCGAGCATCTGAAGAGTCGCGGGCCGTGCCGCGTCTTTTGGGATTCTTCTAGTGATGATCATAGATGGATCTTCATGTAGATCGACATCAGATGACCATGTAATTTCAGGTGTTTGTTGCCAACAGCGGGTCGGTGCCATCTATCCTGTCGATTTCTCGATCGGTCGGGTAGAAAGCACACTTTTTTTGGTTGACCGGGTGGCGATCAATATTGTTTTCAATACTCTTGATGATTGACCCGTGTTTTGGACGGATGTCAGAGGATTTGGTGTCTCAAAAGTATAAATTTTGGAAAGTACCAGAGGCTGGGCGCTTCGAATCGCGAAAAACGGCGAAAAAACGGGGTTTCCGGGGGCTTCCCGGCGACCCCGGGCGCCTGCGACCCTGGGGGGGTTTTCCCCCCTTTGTGTCCCGTTTTCTGTCCGTTTTTGCTGTTTTTTTATTCTTTTTTCTTCTGTATTTTTCCTTGATATTTTTGACCATTCATTGGCCTGATTTCCCTGTAGGAAACCTGATGAGAATCCTTGCATTTTATTTTGCAAAGTTTCCAATTTCCTGAGAAAGCCGAAGACTTTGTCGCGCAGAGCTGCCGATTTTTCGTCAGAAGTTGAAACTGGATCAAACGATGTCGGAATGACCTGAAATTTAGTGTGAAGCCTCCTGAGCAATAAATAAGACCAACCATGGGCTTTTGTTTGAGTTTTGAAGCCTTTTGGGGTCCTATCACCAGTAGACTCGCTTTTGTCGCGATGAAGATGTCGCGGTTTGATGTGCGGTCAACCGATGTCCGATTGACTTGAAATTTGACAGGGAACCTATTGGAGTCATTTTAAGATGATCCATAGGCTCTGTCTTGGAAACCATGGTCTCGGAGAGCTTCGCCGCCGAGAGGCCTGATTTGGCTTCCGAGCGTTAAACTATGGTCAAATGTTTGTCGAAATGACCTGAAATTTGACGTGTAGCCCTTTGTAAGCATTTTGAAGCCGTTCATGTGCTCTATCTGATGAGTAATGGCCTCGGTGGTTCTCGCCGCCGAGAGGCTTGATTTAGCTGTTCGAGGGTTGATGTAGGGTCAAACGTTGTCGGTTTGACTCGGAACTTGACGTGGAGCCTTTTGGAAGTATTTTGAGACCATCCATCGGCTCTGATCGAAGATTTGGTGTCTCCGATGCTTTTGCCGCCGAGAGCTCCTTTTCGGCTGTCGGAGAAGCGAAGTTAGGCCAAATGATTTTGAAATGGCCCGAAACTTCTTGTGTACTCCTCTTTTGGCTGTCTTGAAGAATCTTGCAGTTTTTGTTTGATTCTTACAAGATTTGATTTTTTGGAAGTAGCATTGCCTATTTATGGCAGGTTGCGACTTCATGTAGCTCTTTGGATCTTGAAGAGGCAAAGTGACATTTTTGGTGTCAACAAATGCCCCCTCGAGGTACAGCGACGAGTTGCTTAACTTTTGTAGTCGATGTGCCTCGAAGAGATTTTTGAAGGAGAGCCTGTGACTTGACCAAGAGTCTTTGAGCAGTCTTTCTTTTTGGTATTTGTAGCCTTTTGAGCTTCCAGGGGAATTTTATGGTAGTGAAAGGGATCACGTACCATCTCGACGCAAAGTTTTGAAGATGACATCAGGGATGTGGATTTGGGTTTTGACCTTGTGACCTAACAGGCTGTATGTGGCAGGTTAGGGGGTCGGGTTTGGTTTTGACCGTGTGACCCAACAAGCTATATGTGGAATGTTGGGGGATCAAGTTTTGGTTTTTGATCTTGTGACCTAACAGGCTGTATGTGGCAAGTTAGGGGATCAGGTTTTGGTTTTTGGTTTTGGTCTTGTGACCCAACAAGCTGTATGTGGCAAGTTAGGGGACAAGGATTTGGTTTGATTTTTGTGGAATGTCAATTTCAAGATTTTGGCTCAATTTGATATATGAGGCTGGATGGTTTGATTTTTGGAAGCTCATGGGGCTTGGAATTCTCTTTTGTATGGTCGAATCAACTCAAAAGAGGCATGGAACCATTTTTGTATGCTCTTGGTAAGAGGGATTTCTCTTTGACTAAAAGCCCAAATTTTTTTTTTTTTTAAGTGCCTAGGTGGTCAAACCTGGCTCATATGGGCTAACCCATGGGACCTTAAGCTTTTGAAATGGCTTAGATCTCATATGGTGTCATTTTTGTAAAGAATATCCAAAAATATCTCATTTGGATAGAGAATATCTAAGAATATCTTTACTTGGAGAGAATCTCTCATATTCCCTTTATTTTGGGATAGGATATCTCAAGATATCTTTCTTTTGGGAAAGAATCCTTCATCGATCCTATCTATTAGGAGAAAATCTTTCATTGATTTCTTTTTGGGAGAAAATCCTTCAAGATATCTTTCTTTTGGGAAAGAATCTTTCTAATCTCTTTCTTTTGGTAATGTTACTAATTAGTAACACTTACCTCTTTCTTCTTTCCTTCTTTGGTTTGCTCTCTTCTATAAAAGCAAGGAGGAGGTTGGATCTCTTGCTCTTATTACTTTCTTTTGCAATAATCTCAAGAGGGCTTCAAGACCAAGAGTTCTTCTTCTTCAAGATCTTCAAGACTTTTCTTCTTCTTCTCCATCAATGGCTTCAAGTAAGTTCCCTTTTTCAAGAAAACTCCATTGTAGGAAAAATAAAAAGTTCTTCTTTCTTTTTTTTTGTTCCTTTCTTTTTCTTTCTTTTTTTTTCACACGTTTTTTTTTTTTTTGCCTTTCTTTTCTTCTTTTTTTTTTCATGTTTTGTTTTTTTTTTTTTTTTGTGGGCCGTACGGACAGATCCGTACGGATCTGGCCGTACGGCCACGTGGCCTGTGGGCCAGCCCCTTTTTTTTTTTTTTTTTTCTTTCCCTCCCCTTTTTTTTTTGAGAGAGTTTCTTTTCTTTTTTTTTTGTTTTCTTTCCCCTCTTTTTTTTAGAGAAAGTTTCTTTTCTTTTTTTTTTTTTTTGCTCATCATGATAATGCCCTCTTTTTTTTTGGCAAACCTAGATGTTCATGCATGCATTCAATTGTAAATTAAATTTGTAGCATGATGTGATAGCATACCTGAAAGTTTTCGCAATTTTGGGA
Organism: Litsea cubeba; assembly: GCA_012931725.1. NCBI lineage: Eukaryota > Viridiplantae > Streptophyta > Magnoliopsida > Laurales > Lauraceae > Litsea > Litsea cubeba. The sequence goes on along the minus strand of CM022954.1, from coordinate 27,040,746 downwards.
ATTTGGAGCTCGCAGCGATGTTGAGCCCTTCCTGATTTTGCGGAGACTTTGAGGTTTCGAAAGTTTGGAGTTTCGGAGCTCGCAGCGATGTTGAGCCCATCTTCAAGCTTTCTATTTCTTTCGGGATAGTTCCTTTTCTTCGGAATTGCCCCGTCATTATGTCAAAATTTCGCCAGATTTTTTTTTTAGCGAGATTCTGTCATTTTGATGTTTGATCTTTTTCTTTTCCATCCTTTTCAGGTGGTTCCTCCAGAACGAACAAGGGTAAAGAGCCTGCTACAAGCGTACCTCGTCGGTCTTCTAGATCTTCTAATCCGGCCGTTCAGCAGGCCTTTGAGAAGGTCCAGTATGTTGAGAGAAATCTGGAAGAGTGCGACTCCCTCAACAGAGAAGAGATGAGGCAGCGACTGATCACTCTCAAGGGAGAGGACTTCTATAAGATCATGGTAAGCAGTCGTCCATGGGTGATGGAAGATCAGAGCGTTTTGCCCAAGCCTACCTTCTTCTTTGGTGATGCAGTCCCTGATGACATGACATACCAGAGGAGGTGTTTTCAGTTTTCTTTCACAGTAGATGGTGAGAAGAAGACTGTTGCTACCCGGTCGACGTTTGATCGCACCGTCTCGATCATGAGCCTTGCCCCCACGTGCTCTAAGAGGGAAGATCCTCCAAGCTGGGTGAGAAGGACAAATGTAATCAAGACCGGGGTTTTTGTTGGCGGTTCTCCTGGATATACGGAGAGGTCGCCTGTTGACATGGACCTTTTGATGCCATCCAGCGGCTACCAGGGCTCTGATTATCCGTCGGTTGATTTGAGACCGGTGGGCCTTGGTATTTTCAGCGGTGACGGCAGCAATTGGATCAAGCCTTTTCGACTCCGTGGCCGTTTCAATGCTGACTCCGAGTGGAAGTCGTGGACTGATCGCGTCCTGCTGATTGGTGGTGCCGTTTTGAAGGAAGCCGAGATTTTTGATGCGGTCCGTGCCTTTAGGGAGACCGTGATCTTTTCCGACGAGGCCTTCATGGCTATGCTGGAATCATTCCTCCCACAAACCAATACCTTCGTTGTGACGAATGGTGAGATTGGTTTTTCTTTGAAGGAGCTGAGCGCCATTACTGGATTGCCCATCCTCGGGAAACTCTATGAGGAGTTTATGCCGATTGACAGCGTCCTTGAGGGGCAGTCTGAGGAGTTCAGGCTTCTGTACTTTCAGCTCGTCGCCTTCTATGATTTTTTGAAGGAGAAGGAGGGTTTGAAAGTTAGATCCAGCAGTTGGAAGAGTTTTAGCTCTTCATTCCCCAACTTTTTTGATAGCAGGGAGTCTTCTGATAGAGTGACCCAAGAAGCCGGAGCTCAGGATTCAAGTTCAAAGAAGATCTCGGCCATGCAAGAAGAGTTGAGAGATTTCTGTGCAAGTACAAACGCCATATGTCCTGACATTGCACTGCTGGAGAGATCTCGCTGTTTACCTCACTTATTGGCTTGGTGAGGCTGTTTTTACTGGAGGAGATGGAACGCACATCAGGCCGTATTGTATTTTTCTGGCTTGTCAGATGGCGTTTGGAGAGCAGCTTGCTTTGGTGCCAGCTCTTTACTCCTACCTGTGTACCGAACTGCAGGCTGCTGCTTTTTTGGTTCGGCTTGGGCTTCCTATGAATAGGGTATTTTCAGCCCATATCTTTTGTTCGTGGTATGTGTACACTGTCCTGGCTTCCACCAGCTGGGTGCTGCACAGGATGATGATCCTCTGATGATTCGACTGGCTAAGGGCAAAGTCGTGTCCGAATCACTTTTACTTGCCCGCATGAGGATCTGACGGTTCAGGGACGTCGAGATGGGGCAGTCTTCGGTGAAGCTTTCTCCAGAGTTGTGGAAGAAGGCTTTTGATTTTGGTGCCTCCCGAGACTCCACCAGGGCGGGGTCGGGAAGGCATTATTCCTTGACGAATGCAGAGAGAGAGTGGCTTTTCAGCATACGTGTCGGCACGATGGTGTACCGTAGACATCTTTTCGTCGACATCCAGCCGTATGTACCCTCTCGCTTTGCTTTGCAGCTGGGCTTTTCTCAAGGCGTTGTTGGAGCGCCTTCAAGCATGGTGAAGCGCTTTGGAAGCTTACAAGACGGGAGAAATGCATGGGCTTTCTATAGTGCTGAAGACACTACAGCCATGATTTCTTATCCTGTGTTGCTGACTTCCCGGACTGCCGGCTTTGCGAAGTGGTTCGCGGAGAGCTTTTCGGCATATCGGGGGCTTTCCAAGAAGGAGCTTGATGTGAAGCTGGCATCTGGAAAGGGCCTTGGAAAGTCGGATGGCGTCCGGCGAGAGGAAGTTTGGGCCTTCCTTTCTGGAGAGAAGCACAAGATAGGCTTTCTCGGTGACCAGGGCGTCATTGGTTCTGAAGCTGTTCGAGAAATACCTGATGAGGCTTTAGAGCAGCTAGAACAGGAGGAAGCCGAACTTGGCGCTTGGATGCAAGCGGTACAGAGGCGAGCTTCTGTGGAGTCTACTGGCAAGAGCAGACCATCCAGTGAGGAGTCAAGTGGGAAACCTGACTCTGACAGCGGGGCATGTTCCTCTAAGAAGCGAGCCCGCCGTGGTAAGAGGGGGAGGAGTCATCATCGCAGCAAGGGGCAGCATGAGGACTCTCCTGACTTGGAAGTTCCTCTTACTATCAATGAGGATGTGCCAGTGGATGCTGACGAGCCTCCAGAGAAGAGAAGCCGAGAAGAAGAGACCGTCGGTGAAGGTATGATTCTTCCTTTTTCTCTTTCCATTTCTTTTCATGGGATTTTTTTCATGTTATGATTTGCTTCTTGTTTCTGCTTTTCTTTTCTTTTTTTTTTTTAGCAGAGGAAGACTTGATGATGCCTGAGGTTCCGGTCGATGAGGTGGTGACGGATCCTGTCGAGGCACCTGAAGAAGAACCGAGGGACTCTGGAGTGATTCCAGAGTCTCCAATTGGTATGACTTCTTTTTTTTTTTGTCTGTGACTTGGTTTGCTAACACATTTCTTGCCAGCTGACTTGCCACAGGATTCCGATGACTTTGAACCATCGATGGACGCAAATGTTGATGATGCTTCCGATGAGTTCATGGAGGAAGAAAGTGTTCCGCCAGTCGTCGAAGAAGGTATTTTGTAGTTATAACCCTGATAATGATTTTCAAACAGGGTCATATTCATACCTTTTTGTGTTTCCTTTGCAGGTTTTGAAGTGACAGAGGAGGATCCGTCGCTTCCAGAGCAAGGGATGCCAGAGGTTGATCCAGAGGTAGAGATTCCTGGGACCAGCTCTGACAATGTTGAGGAGATTCCTCGTGCAGAGATTCCTTCCCGAGCAGGAGTAGCTTCAGCTGGAAAGAGTTCTTTTATTACTCTTCCAACAGATGACGATATGAGCATCCGACCAACGGAGTTGGGCGAATCTTCAGCTGGGCCATCACTTCTTTTTGCGAAGAAGGTGATGGTGCGAGTTCTGAACTCTTGGATTGAGACTCTCTTTTCTGGGCACTTGGAAGCCGGATTTGGCATGATCCAGCATGTGAAGGAGATTCTCAGTGATGCTGAAGAGGCTGGTCTGGATGTCACAGGTGCCAGGGCGATCGTTGATAGGATCATTGCACTGGGTGACAAGTGGTTTGAGACCGTGGGTTTGGCTGATGACCAGTTCTTCAAGGAGATGTTCCTGGACCCTGCTGATAAGGCTAAGTCTGACCTGGATGAGGCTACAGAAAGTAAGAAGCAGGCAGTCCGAAAGAAGAACTTAGAAGAGCTAACCATCATCGGGCTGACAAATGACCTTAACATCCTTGACAGGGAGGTCGATGAGGCCAGGAAACGTCTTGAGCATCTGCAGGCACAAGTCGCTGCCAAGTGGACTGCCATAATAGAGGCTCGCGACAGGGAGAGTGCTCTGATTCACCAGGTTGCAGATGCCAATCGGGTTCTCAAAAGGAAGTCTGATGAGGAGAAACAATGGCAAACTGCTCGAGGTAAGCTTCCTGGTGCGAAAGAAGGGGTACAGCCCACTCCAGCATCTCATGGCAGATTCCTGAAGAAGCGTGCCTTGGAATCCTTGACGGCTGAGGCTAAAAGTTTGCTTGAGGAGCTGAATTCTTGGCTGGAGACCATTTTTAATTGAGCTCCTGTATATTTTCTTTTTACAGAAACCATCCTTCTCTCTCTTTTTTTGGTACCACTTGTATTTTTTGGTACTTATTTTTGTAGTGCTTGTGAACACTTTCTCCTTTTTTTTGGTACCACATGTATATTTTTTTTGGTACTCTCTTTTTTTTTGTTATCCCTACGCTCACTTGAATCTTTTTGTGATAAAAGTAATTGCTAAATGGGATGCTCTTCTTTTTTTTTTTTGTTATCCTTACGCTCACTTGAATCTTTTGAGATAAAGTAATTGCTAAATGGGATTTGATCAAAAGGTTGTCATTTTGTGAAAATCTTTTGTCAAATGATTGTTTTGGCATGGAAGCCAGGTTTTTGTTTGTGGCATGGAAGCCAATTTTGGCATGAGAGCCAGCTTTTCTTGTGGCATTGATAGCCGAGTTTTTTTTTGTGTGGCATCTATAGCCAGTTTTGGTGGCATTGATAGCCGGTTTTTTTTTGTGGCATCTATAGCCGGTTTTGTTTTGGTGGAATTGATAGCCGGTTTTTTTTTTGAAATCCAAGTTTTTTTGTTAGTGGCATTGATAGCCGGTTTTGTTTTGGTGGCATTGATAGCCGGTTTGTGGCATTTATAGCCTATTTTGATTTGGTGGCATTGATAGCCGGTCTGGTTTTCAAAAATGCAAGTATCGACTAAAAGTCGCCTCCCTGCTGAATGTTCTTGCAAGTATCGATGGAATGTCGCATCCTTGCTCATTCGGTTGCGAGTATCGATGGAATGTCGCATCCTCGTGGATTTGGGTGCAAGTATCGATGGAATGTCGCATCCTTGCTTTTCAAAAATTTTGGTTTTGTGGGTACTGACTTGATGTCGTTTCCCCACGATTTTTGAAATTTGTGGTTTTCTCGAACCTTTGAGTTATGGATATCAACTGAGATGTTGCGTCTCCATGGTTTTTTTAGGTTTTTTCGAACCTTTGAAATTTGGGTTGTGGATATCAACTGAAATGTTGCGTCTCCACAGTTTTTTAGGTTTTTTCGAACCTTTGAAATTTGGGTTGTGGATATCAACTGAAATGTTGCGTCTCCACAGTTTTGGATTTTGCAGGTATCGACGAAATGTCGCTTTCCTGCGATTTTGGAAGTGTCGAACATGGTTCATATGCTTCCGATTTGTGCGAGTATCGACTAAGCGTCGCTTCCTCGCGGTTTTTTTGAAAAACCATTTTTTTTTGTTTAAAGACACGAGGGTCATAAATTTTGACCTAAAACCATTTTGGCGGTAAAAGGCAGGGTGGACTAGGGTGGAAATCCCTGAATCCGGATTTTGTTTCAAACCATGAATTTTGGGTTCAAGGGTTGAAAATTTTGGTCAAGTTAGGGAAAGGTTCCTAAACTTGGATATATTTTTTTTTTGAACAATGAAACGATGAAAGTAAGCATTGTTTTAAATTTCTAGAAATTTCAACATTTGATATGAAAATTCTAAAAAGGGTGGGTTTAGCGAGCGTGTACCTGGAAACCAGTTTTGGCCATACAGGCATTGCTCTTACCCAATTGGGTAAGTCTTCAAGGGTAGTACCGCTTTAAGAACTTGCCGTTGATGGGCAGTATACATCTGTCACCTTCCATGTTTAGGAGTGCGTATGCGCCATTAGAGAAAACCTTGTCGATGACGTAGGGTCCCTCCCATTTTGGCTCAAATTTTCCTTTGGACTTGTGAGCAAAGATTATTGGTCTTTTTACCGCAAGAACCAAGTCACTCTTTTTGTAGGCGTGTTGCCTGACCTTTTTATCGAAAGATCCTACCATGCGTGCTTAGTAAAGTTCAATGCTTTGTTGAGCTTCGAGCCGTCTCTCATCGAGATTGTCCAGCTCATGGAGTCGCAATTTGACATTGCTTTCTTGAGTCATGTCATTTTGCAAGGATACCCTCAAAGAAGGAATTTGTACTTCCAGGGGTACGACAGCTTTGAATCCATAGACCAAGGAGAATGGTGTGCTATGGGTTGGTCCTCGAACGGTGGTTCGATAGGCCCATAAAGCTTTAGACATTTTGTCGCTCCAGTCTCTTTTGTGACTAGAGACCATTTTTTTGAGGATTTTGCAGAGTGTCTTGTTGAAAGCTTCTGCTAACCCGTTTGCTGCCGGATTGTATGGAGTCGAAGGACAGCTTTGGATTTTGTATTTGTCGCAGAACCTGTAGAATCGATGATCCCGGAACTGGGGTCCGTTATCATGGACGAATCTTTTGGGTATGCCGAAACGACAAATGATGTTGGTGCGCAGGAAGTGAAGGACTGATGAGGTCTTCATTTCGTTAAACGCAAATGCTTCTGACCACTTGGAGAAATAATCCGTAGCGGCGAAGATGAAGCGATGACGTTTGCTCGAAGGGGGAGAAATAGGACCTTATGATGTCCATACCCCAGGCTTCGAAAGGCCATGAGATCGCTGTAGGATGCAGCCATTCTGGAGGCATGTGAATGTAATCTCCATGAACTTGGCATTGTTGGCAGCGCTTAGCAAATTGCATTGCGTCAGCTACCATGGTAGGCCAGTAATATCCTAACCTTTTTATCTGATCATAGAGCTTAGGTCCAGCCTGATGAGCTCCGCAAAGACCAGCATGAACTTCTTTGAGTGTTTCCTCAGCCTCTTGTTGTGACAAGCAGCGTAGAAGTACTCCGTTGAAGGATTTCCTGTAAAGGACTTTTGAAGGAATATCCAAATGAAAGCTTGGGGTTCACCTTTGGATGCTTACCCGTTCTTTTGGATCTTCAGGTAGGATTCCGAACATAATGTAATCAATGAACGGATCCCTCCAGTCGCCGATTGAAGTTTGAAGGATTGAAATCCGACTTCCGACCACTTGGTGGCATTCAGCAACTGCTTGGTGTGTGTTAAGAGGAGGAAGGATTCTTCTTTCGCACACTGTGATTTGCATGTTTTCCCCTTCCTGGATTGCCATGGATGCGGCAAGTCCGGCTAGGGCATCTGCACGAATGTTTTCACCTCTACGAATGTGGGTGATGTGACAGATGTCAAACTTTTGCAGAAGTGATTGTGCTTTGTTGTAGTAAGGCAACAAATCTGGCTTCCTGACTTCAAATTTCTGATTCATCTGGTTGACGATCAGTTGAGAGTCTCCAAGACTTCCAGCATGGTGATACCGGATTCGATGGCGAGTTCCAATCCTAAGATCAGAGCTTGATATTCAGCTGCATTGTTTGTGCATGGTTCCAGTAGCGAGAAAGCGTGTGGAATCATGTATTTGTCAGGGCTAACAAAGAGGATGCCAACTCCCGAGATCAGCTGTCTTTTTTCATTTGTCCTGATGGTCTTCATGGACTTCAGGGTCTGGATTGCGAGGAGGCTCGTTGACGCGTTCTTGCTCTTGTTCTAGAGCGAGTCGCTGCAAGATCCTTGCATATTCTTCAAGATCAGGCATGGGAGCCGGATCTTCTTCTTCATCAACTCTTTGTGGCTCAACATGGTTGATTCCCACTGGAGTAATGAGAGGTGCTGAGTCAGCAGCATTTTCTTGTACAGCCTCTTGGTCTTCTTCATCATCAGACCAGGATCCTTGTGGCTGTAGGGGGTTATACCAGATTACTGGCATAGGATGAGATTCAGGAACCCATTCTTCATCGGAGAGATATTCTCCTGTTTCAAGGGACTCCTCCCACTCATCTGTGTAGTTGGATTCGAATCCATCATCGGTGTCGCTGGATTCGTATCCATCAATGGAGAATCCAACTACCGAATTGCAAGAGTATGATGCCTCCTGCATGGCTTCTTTGAATTGAGGTGGCATGAAATCACTGAGAGTGAATTTCCTTACCCCCTTTGAAGTCTCTGGAAGGGATATTTTTGTTGCCTCCAGTGAAATGGTAGAGGAAGCCTCTGCCTTTTCTTTGACCTCTAGTTTTGACTGGGTCTTCTCTTGCTGTTTGAGCTTGAGGAGATGTTTCCTAGCCTGCCTTCGCTGTTGAGCTGTAGGCTTTGTTTTCACGACCTCACAATTTTCATCTTCCAGGAGATCGGGATGTACCCATATCGGTTGTCCGTCTGGTGTCGGGTAAGGAACCAGTTCCTCGGACGCTTGGATTGAGTTTATCACCTTGAAGGAAGTAGTGATCTTCTTCTTCGGTGATTTTGATGTTTGTCCACATGTCACCATGTTGACGGAGGCAGACCCATAGTTTTTGTCAAAGGTGATGACTCCGTTTTTCCACATCTCATTTATTTTCTCTCTCACAACGAAGCATTGATTGAGAGGATGCGAGATCATCTGGTGGTATGGACAGTACCGAGGATCGTTGGTTTTGCCAACATCACCCGGTCTTTTTGGTTCAGGCAAGGTGAGCTTGCCGTTTGTCACAAGAGCCCCGAAGATTTCATCAACGTCTTCATCAAACGGGTATTTCTTCTCTACTCATTCTTTGAAGGCATCTGAGAGTTCAGGTCTCTTACCAGCAGCTTTGTTTTCAGCTTTCTTTGGTGGCTGAGGAGCTGACTTGGTCTGCACATTGAGGACCTCTTTCTTCTTTGGTTTAGAGGTTGCAATGGCGGTTGGCTCTTTTCTTGATGATTTCTGACTGTTGAGGTCTTTAATCACCGTTTCAGCTTCCATGGAAGCTTCTAGGAGTTCTCCCAGGTTTTTTGATTTGTTGCCGATGATCATGGAGCGGATTCTGGCTCTCATGTTGTTTCGGCAGATGTCGACTAGCGACGCTTGTGGAAATACATCAGAGCATTTGTATGCCATTGCTTTCCACTTGTGAATGAAGTCATATGTTGATTCATTCTCCCCCTGTTTTAGGCTGCACAGCTGAGCCATAGTAGCGGGGTGATCCTCACCTTTGAAGTGAGTCAGGAAGCGTGTCTCTAGCATGGCCCAGTTTTGGATTGAGTCCTCCGGCAGAGTGGAGTACCAATCGAAGGCCGTACCTTTTAGGGTACTTGCAAAGAGGCGGATCTTGAGTGCATCTTGATCCGCGATAGCTCCCGTCAGGATCTTGAAGTGGATGACGTGCTGTCTGGCTGATCCTTTCCCCGTATATGTTTGGAGAGTAGGATGCTTGAATTTGGTAGGGAACGGGACCGAGTCCATCCATAAGGGATATGGTGGCTTGATCCCATGCTCCTTGAGTATATCCTCTTCTTTTGCTTTGGCGAGGATACTGTCTACGTCCTTTTTGGTAAGGGCGCGTGACTCATTTTCTTCTTCATTTACCTCGTCGTCTTGATGATTCGGAGGAGGTTCATTGTTCGCTTGATTTTGGAAGGCGAGGAGAAGGTTTTCCATCAGAGTTTCAATCCTCTGCTGGCCCTATTCCAACTGCTGGATGCGGGTGATCGCATCTTCTGGAGGTGGATTGCTGGGGTGGTGGCTCAGAATTTGTAGCCAAGACATTCATCCTTCGTGATTCGAACGAAGAAACTGTCCTGGTGACTGAGCTGGGGCTCATTCTTTTTGAAGAAGAGCTTGAGGAAGGATCACTCTGCTGTCCTTTGCTTGAAGGAGCAAGGGATTCTTCTGAATGTCTTCTTGTCCTTGAGACGCTGCGGGTCATCGGACGTCGGACATGGATTTTTGTTGCTGATTTTTGGCGCCTTCTGGTTTTTCCAACCATATGGACGGCAGCAACTTGGTTGGGTCTTTCTTTTTCGACCCATTTGGGAGAGACTTGAAGTGTAGGAGGCTGGGTCCTTTGCTTCTCTAGTCTCTTTTGCCGGTATGACGCGCGGCGGCGTATACGACGAGCAATTTGAGCTTCGGTCAGCTCTGGCTGGGCTTTGACGATGAAGGATGTGCTCCCTCGAGCGCAGCAGCTGAGCCTGTCTTCTTTGTAGCTGGGCAAGGACAGGATGCGAACCCTGTCCTTCGCCTGTTGCAGCGAAGCTTTGAATTTTTGAAGTTCGGCCCCTGTAGAGATGAAGGGTCGAACTGCAGGTTTGTAGGCCTTAGCAGGTGCTTGCAGAGGCCTTGTGATGCATGACTTGATTTTGGGCTTGTAGGAACAAGCCGGCTCATGCTGGGATGACTTGGAAGTCAGGTTGGAGATGGGTCTCTCCTCTTTCATGTAAGCAAGAGGGTAGAACTGGTTCTCCTTGAGTGGGGCCAGGAATGCTGGCTTAGTGGATGTTTGGGACCTTCTCTGTTTTGGCGAAGGTCTTGGGGACCAAGTCTTGGGATAGACCTGGTTGCTTGCAGGTCGAGGCTTCGTGGGGGTGCCACGGGCTTCAGGCCTTCTGGTGCTCGCCTTTGGTGTCACGGTAGTGACACGCTGAGAGGCGAGTTTCTGCTTCTTGGAGGGAGCAGTTTGTTCCTCAGGAAGTGGGAATGGTCCCAGCGTCCCAAAGACGATAGTCCGGGGAGTCGAGGTCGACCCGGAGTTCAGAGAGTTGCCGAGGGAGTTGACGCTTCGGCAGCTGATGGGGCGCTTGTAAGTGCGCGTGGTTTGCTTCTGTTGAAGCATGAGTTGGTGCTTGTTTTCATCGAAAGTAATGTTTAGTGAAGCTGCCATTGTTAGTTTTTCGAAAATTTCTGAAACAAGACCACATCCATTAGTGATCACAAGAATATAATGATCATAAATGGGAAGTTCTATGGTTTCGTCTTTTCAAATTGCTAGAGGAAGATGATCCTAACAACATGAAGAAGGCAAAACGCCAGAGAGGGTACAATTGTTCTGATCGCAGGTATGGTAAGCCCAGAATGGGCATCCCAGTGACTGCTAGAAGCAATTGTGAACTTAAATTCGACTTATCGAGAAGCAGAGCTTGCTCGAGGTAAGAAGAATATAAGTTGGAGTTACAGATGTGCCGGTCGCAATACAGTAGACCCTGAAAGGGCGTACTAGTACCGCTAGACACAAATGTTTTGAGACCGCATCTATGAGATGAGATTCTCTGTTTTGAAAGGTCAAGATTGGATTCATCAAAGAGAGCAGATGGTATTCCAATCTGAACACGGGCTCAGCGATTTCCGCGTGCGCCAGTGCTCAGAAAGAAATGAACCATAATTTCTCGGATCTGAATCTAAAAATGACGAGTTTTTTTTTTTAAAAGCCAATATCGGGTTCATCAAAGAGAGCAAAAGGCATTCCAATCTGAACACGGTCTCAGCGATTTCCGTGAGCGCCAGTGTTCAGAAAGGAGAAGACCAAGATTTCTCCAATCTAAACCCAAAATGACGGAAGTTTTTTTTTTTTTTTTGAAGATTTTTTTTTTGAAGATTTTTTTTTGAAGATTTTTTTTTAAATCTTTTATTTTTTATTTTAAGAATTTTTTTGAAAAAAAATTTTTATTTTTTATTTTTTATTTTAAAATTTTTATTTTTTAAAAAAAATTTATTATTTTAAAAAAAAAATTTATTTAAAAGACGAGAGAGTACACATAGGCCTCCTAACCCGATCTTATGAAATCTTGATTGATAGAATTGCCCCCAGGTAAGGGTAGGATTACTTAATGAACCCGTTTGGAGGACCCTTGCCTAGAACAGTCAAGCTGTCTCCACACTCTGGACAAGGCTTTTCTTTGAATCAACCATGATCAAAGAACACAGTTGGTTTAACCTTAGTGGTCTATGTCCTTTTATATATATATATATATTTTTTAATGAACTCATCGAAGAGAAACGATGGCCCAAAACCTTAGTCGAACAGGCTCAACATTTCTGCAAGCGCGATGAACGATAGGAACGGATCAAGGTTTCTCAATTTTGAATCCAAATTGAGAAATCTAAAAATTTTTATTTATTTTTTTTATTTTTTATTTTTTTTAGATCTTTGATGAACTCATCGAAGAGAAACAATGGCCCAATCCCCGATCCGAACACGGTCTCAGCGATTTCCGTGAGCGCCAGTGCCCAGAAGGGAGAGGAACAAAGTTTCTCAATTTTGAATCCAAAATGAAAATTTTGATTTTTTTTGTTTTTTTTTTTTGAAAAGAGAAAGAGTGGAAATAAATTCAAAGAATTAGAAATTTCCAAACAAAAAATCTCATCTCATTTTTTTTAGATGCGGAATCCAACATAGGCCACCAATTATAAAGTAGCCAAGGAATCGAGAAAAGAAATATAAGCATAGAGCAAAATATATGATATGCAAATATTTCATTTCTAGCATCGTGTTCTCAAATAAACGAGTCCCACCGGGTGGAGCCAGCTTGATGGACCGCGCTCCTGCTCGGTTCCTACCGAGGGTCAGGCGGACGTGGGAGTCCGTCGGGTCCGACCCTTTTCGTAACCAGGGGGCAGGGGCGTGCATCAACATTTCTTTTTTTGTGGGTGTGCCAGATTTTCTATTTTACTTGGAATTGCTGTAACACCCCGACCCGCCTTAATCTCGTTTTAGAATTAATTAATCTAGATTAATTGCTTAATGGATATTTTGGTTGTGATTGGACTTGATTAGGTAGAATTAGTGGGGTTTGACCATTTACTAGGTAGATTATGACTTTTGGAGTGTTTTTGGGTTTTTGTGTGTACTTAGAAATTTTTGGGTTCTTAATGCATTGCATAGAGCATTTCATGGGCCTTCACTTTCATGTCTTGACCCATCAAATTCGGATCCATTTAGGCCCATTCCCAGCCCATTCATTAGCTCCAAGCCCTTATTTGCAATTTCAGTCCTTTTTGTGGACTTGCATGCAAGTGCAGGATAAAATTGGGATAAAACCCCATTTCAGCTACTCCTTTCTTTTTCTTCACCTCCAGCTGAACCCTCTCTTCTCAATCTCTTTACTACCTCATCTCCTCCCAGCCTTCCATCTCTAACATCCTCTTGGGCTAACTATTGCATGTGAGTCTTGGTGGAGACATCTTCATCTTCCTATTCATCTTCTCCAAGCTTCCATTCTCTCTAGAAGTGCTTCATTTCCTCCATTGGTAAGTCTCATCTTCCATTTCCTTTCTCTTGCTTCATATTAGTGAAAGAATGTCCTAAATTCGTGCATGCATCATCTTCTTCCTCATTCATTTCATTCATTTTCGTTTTCACCATTTTAGGTCATTTGAGCTTGCATTTTGGGGATTTTTGATTAGAAAGGATTTGGAGTGTGAGATAGCTTCCAAGCACCTAAGGCAAGTTAAATATGTACATTGATATGCATGCTTCTTTGTTTGTCTCTTGAATATATGCAATCTTGCTTAGATACCCTTCTTCTTGCTCAAAAATGGTTTTCTTGTGGATGATTTTTCTTGTTAATGTATATGGGTTTATTGATGGTTTTGATGAGCATTTTGGAAGCTCAAAGATACCTATTGGTAGTGTTTTAAAACCTGATGGAATGCCTTGAATGGCTTGGGAGAAACAGCAAAGTTTCAGATTTTCGGAACCCAGGATTTGACAGTTCGCTCGAGCGAGCGTGAGTGAACGCTCGAGCGAAGGGCTCTCTGGGAGAGTTCGTTCGAGCGAACTCTTGGTCCGGTAGAGCGAACAGCTCTCTGTCTGGGGTCCGCTCGAGCGAACATCTGAACGCTCGAGCGAACCTGATACCTGAAGTATGCAGATTTTCCAATGACCATAACTTTTCAACCGTAAGTCCGTTTTTGGAGATCTACATACCGTTGAAGCTATGATTTGAGCCTTAGAAAATATTATATGTTGGATTTTACATATTTGTGACAAATGGACGTTTCCATGAGCCGGACATTGGACCGTAGCTTGTTCTAGTTGATTGGCCTGATAGATGGACCTATAGGATGTGCACCCTGAACTTTTATCATGACCATTGAGTTTCTTAATTGTGGATATGGATTGAGAAACCGTACCCACAAGGGACCTTGTGTTCTTCGAACTGTAACCGTGCCAAATGTGTTCTATTAAGGGATTCAACATCCAAATTATGTAACGCCAAGGGGTCCTCGTAGCCCGATAATGTCGAACTCTTAATACTACCCTGAGTTGGACGGTGAAGACCACATATGTTCCCAAGACCGTAGGCTTGGCTTGAATTACATCTTGACTCCGTATATGATCTGTGTGTACATGCATTGCATTCCGTTTCCAGTATTCTAGTGTGACTTGATCATGCTTTTGTTCGGTTATGTATTTTCTGTTACACATCTGTTATATTACATTTATTTCTGTCTTTGTTCAGTAAGTCCCGATTTGTTATCTATATGTCTTGTCCTGTATATGTCCTGTATCTGATTTACACTGTTCTGCACCTGATCTGTTGTTTGTATATTGCACTCTATGAGTCGGCACCACTTAGCTTCGACCCTATCTAAGTCGGACCCGGCTAAGTGTGGGTTTAGTATACTTCTGGCCCTCTGCAGATGGGAATATATTCTGAGGGTTTACCGGCACCCTAGGTCTACGATGGAGAATTCTGGGTACCTCTGTCTCCTAGTAGCACCGCCCTGTCCTGTCCTGATATTCTGCTCTCATTTTATTTTCATGTTATATGACTAACTTGAGAGAACATAGCTTATGTGGATGTGCCAACTAGTACTGTTAATATGTTTATCTGTTATCTATGACTCGTATGTCTTATGCTAATTCATGCACTGATATGCCTAGTGATTATTCCTTGATCTCTTATGATTTATACCTGTCTGGCTATTCATTTGATACATGTTATATGGACTGTATATGTTTGTCTTGCTTAGCTTAGTCTAATGGTGCTACACTTGGCGTTACAGGTGAATACATCGACGCCATTGCCCCGGAGATCCTTGAGGAAGAGGAACCTCCACATAACGTAGCAGAGTGGACTCCTGATGATGTCTTCTAGACATCCACTCGATGAGAAAAGGACGTTAAATGACCCACTGACCGTGGCTAGGATTGCCACATATTTTGTATTAGCTTATAAACTTGTTAGCTTTTGGGATTGTACTTAACTAACTTACTTCTTCTCTTTCTATCTCTTAAACTTGAATCTTAAATTTATGCTCATGAACCCTTATGCTCTATATCTTGATGATTGTGTTATGTTAGTTGGATATCTATTTGACAGATTTATACAGGCATGTTGAGAAATATAAACCTCACACGTGATATCCTGTGGGTAAATTTCCATACGTGGGGACCTAGAGTCAATGAGTTTGACTCAAATTTCCACGCGGGCGTGTGTCGCGCCTCGAGATGTGTGAAATCTCGGGCTCGGGGCGTGACAATTGCAAGTGGTGATCCGGAGATCAACCTTCGCAAGTAAAAAGGAAATCAACTTCTTTCAAGTTTTCCATTGCACATATATTTAAGAAAAGATACATTTTCTTAGTTTGCCGTGAAAGGCGATTTTTTTGGCATTTATAGCCGATTTTGGCGTTTATAGCCGATTTTTGGCGTTTATAGCCGATTTTGGCATTTATAGCCGATTTACAATCCTTATCAATAATGAAAGACAAGAGTTGTGATTTTTGTCTCTTTTAAAAAAATACAAACTACAATGAAAAGCAAGAAAAGGAGGATCTAACTTCTCAGGAGATTGTGGGGGACCCGTTTAGATTGACGGTCGCAAGCCATATGTGGGCTTCGCCATCATCCATGCAGATGAGAACAGAGGATGCTATTGATTCGCTTGGCTTGGCTATAACCTCAGGTTTTTAGAGGACAAAGACCAAAAGGAGGTCCTATGTCCAATAAAAAGCCGAGTAGACGGGCTGAAAAGCCACATCTAAGCCATTGGAGGCAGGAGGAGAAGGCAAGGACCTTGGGGGGGGGGGGGTACCCCCCAAGGGACTTTTGTCACCTTGTAGCGGTGGTCGATGTAGGATTTCCGCAGAGTTTTCTCTCTTAGATTTCTGATGCCTCTTTCTGTCTGAGTTTCTGAATTTTCTGCAATCTATTGTCTGTGTGTCTGCTGTCCTTTCTTCTTGGAGAGCTCTCCTATTTATAGGCTTTTAGGTAGCCATTTAGGAGGGTTTATGAGCTTTTATTGTCATTAAGCCGCATAATGGGAGGAGTTACAAAATTGAATTCTTTATTTTGTAACTCCTTTTTCTTGGCTTCTGATTGGCCGGAGGAGATTGAGGGCATTTAATCGCTTTTAATCGCCATGATGGGAGGAGTTTCATGGGTTAAATGCCATGAATCTCTTGACTTGTAACTCCCGGATGCTTGCTTCTGATTGGTCCTGTCACACCCCGAAACCGGGCCCTGCAGTGATCCGACCTCGGGGTGCGAAATTTTGGGATAAATTTGAAACTTTTGTTATGTTTCCCAAGATCCGCGTGAATGAGGATAATCAAATCTCATCACAATCAGAGTATATTTTCGCGGAAGCTAATCATGGTGTTACGACCCGGAATCCGTGGCCATCGGGTTCCGTGTCGCACGCAACACACTGAGCTGGTAGTAACAAATCTATTATTTCCCATATTCAAATTTCAATTAACAAGTGTCTTAATTACAACCCAAATAAAAAGGCTAACAAGCCATACAAATATAACCAACTAAACAGAACTACTACCCCAACATTTTGGTACGAACTCTGGTGCCAAACTTGACATCTAGATGATATCAACGGGCAGCCTCTCACGTCAGACCGGCGGTCCCACCGCCTCCTCTGATCAAACACCTACAAACAGAAAAGAAGAGACTGGCACCAAACAAACAGGGTCAGACACGACGGTCTGGCAAGTAAATAAACAAGTAATATGAACAAAAGGAACATACATAAAACCAGACAAAATCATCGTAAAACCGAATAAAGAGTCTAAACAATAATAACCATAAATCACGATAAAACGATCGAAAGA
Organism: Litsea cubeba; assembly: GCA_012931725.1. Lineage (NCBI taxonomy): Eukaryota > Viridiplantae > Streptophyta > Magnoliopsida > Laurales > Lauraceae > Litsea > Litsea cubeba. The sequence continues at coordinate 27,023,909 of CM022954.1, read as the reverse complement.
CCGAACATAAATATCAAGACAAATAAACGAACAGTCTCTGAAGCATAAATATCTCGAAAAGATAACAGCCTAAGCAGAACCTTTAATAATTGGAAATACATTTAAAACTGAATAGTAGCGACAATAGGATAAATGATCGATATCGTAACCATTAACCAAATCAAAGCATAAAGAGTATAACCCGCAAGAATCATAAAATAAAGTAATATGCAGATAAAACCTTGGCGACCACAAATAGCTAAATCCTCCTATTACCGAAGTAATAAAGCAGACAGAAACGTAGCCACTGAACGTGGTACTAGAAATAGGATCAGAACCGTAGCCATACAAATGGGACCGGCAGATCAATAATCAGAACCGTAGCCATACAAATGGGACCGGCAGATAAAACCGTTGCCATGGTCGGTACAGACAGAATCCAAGCTGCAGCTGGCGGACAAATTAAAGATCCCAAGCCGCGTGATCAGCCCGACAAGGTGACCTAAGCCTAGTGGTGCCTTTAGTTTTCAAAACTCGAACCGATACGAATCAAACCATAATACTAATCCCTTTGGCTCAGGGGCTCACACCACATAGCTCTGGCCCCGTCTTGCCTCGAGGTTTTATTTTTGAAATCATAGCCTCTTTGGCTCATGGGCTCGCACTACAAAGCTCTGGCCCCGTCTTGCCTCGAGGTTTTTATTTTTAAATACTAGTCTTAACAAGATAATAGTCTCATCAAATAAATCCCGAATGTGACGAACATACTCCAATCTCTTTTCAAATCGAATCGGAGAAAACATACGAATTTCGATGGTGAACCGTTCAAATATACATCAAAGTGATTTGTATAAAATCATACGGTCAATCCTTTCGAACATGGAAAACCCCATGATTTTATAACAAATCACCGATGCAATTTAAAATAGTTTACCAAAGGATACAAATACAAATACAAATACATTCTCTAACTTGAAATGGAATGGAATTATGTAGAATGACTTAATGACTTACCAAGGAACCATCTCAATGCACAACTATCCTTTAAACATTGATCATTAAGGAGTGAGTTTGATGCCAATGAAAATCCCCAACATTTAAATGATAAAGTGCGCATTGAGACTCAAACGATTCCCGGATAATTTTACATACGTTCATTCTCTCATTGGTCCCATTCCCATTTCACAAATTCCAAGCATCACAAGTAAATCCAAACTCTTTAAAACAGGACCATAGTTGGCCTTAAACCGAGTCCAAAACAATCTACTCATTTAGTCCAAAACAGTCCTTTAAACATAGCCCAAACAGTCCTTGAAAACAGCCCATAACTAACCTTGAACAGGCCCATAAAAACAGGTCTTAAAATGGTTTAAAAGCTGGCCTTGAACAGGCCCAATATCAGGTTTTAAAACAGCCCAAAGCTAACCTTGAATGGCCCACAAACAGATTTTAAATCAGCCCCAAAACTAACCTGAACTAGGCCCACAAAACAAACTTTAAATCAGCTCAAAACCAACCTGAACCAGGCCCACAAAATAGACTTTAAATCAGCCCAAACTCAGGCCCTAAAATGACCCAACATCAGGTCTTGAAATAGCCCAAAAATCAGGTCTTAAAAACAGCCCAAGCAAGCCTTGAAACAGGCCCAAACAATCCACCAAACAGCCCACAGAATGAGCCCGGACAGTCCTGGGCTCGCTCGAGCGACCCAGGGTCCGCTCGAGCCAAGCCCAGGCAGAACCTGGTCCGCTCGAGCGGCCCACTGGGTCGCTCGAGCGGACTGGGCCCTGTCCCAGTCCGGGCTGAGTGCAGTGATGCACTCCTTTGAGCATTTTTTCTGAATCTTTTCCCCCTCTTTCTCCCATACTCATTTTCACATTAACTTGGGCCCTTTCATGACCTCCACTAATCATCAAATTACCATTCCTAAATCATTCTAATTAGCCAAGCTCAACACTTTTAAGTCAAAGCCTTCTTCCCTCCATTCTTTGAACATCAACTCTTAACACAAGAAAGCAAAATTTTCAAATTAACTGAAGTGAAACCAAAGCTCTAATACATTATAAGGCAATGGCATAAGAGGAGATCAACAAAACATTGCTTCATTTATTCAAAGTAAAACCATGAACCATGAAAAATTAAAACAAAATAAGCAAAAGCCATGAAATGAAACTAAATGAGATGAATCATCATATTAATTGAAAATTTCACTTGCCTCAAGCCACAATGCAAGCTAAGATGCTCTTCAAACCATGCTCTAGGGTCTCAAGCTTCCAAAATCACAAAACCCCCAAAATAGCTCAAAAGAAACCCTAGAAAATCAATCCATTGTAAATCTCCATGAAAACCCATTGCATATGGGATTAAAACACTCGAAATGGAGAGGAAAACAAGAATCTCAAGAAAAGAAAACCATTGCTAACCTTGAGAAATCCAAACAAAGAAGAAGAGCTTAGATGAGAGCCTTGCTCTAGCCCAAAAATCTTGAAAATAGGGTCTTTGGAAAGCTTGGAGAGGGAGGAAGACCCTTAGGAGATCAATCCTCCAAGAGATTCTCAAGGGATGAGAGTTTCAGAAGGGAGAGAAAGTTGCTGGAGGAGAGGGAGAGAGCTCTTGCTCCAAACCGTGCAAGACAAGAGAATGAAGGAGAAGAAGAAAGCTCTCCCTCTTATAAGATGGGTTTGTGGGCCCCGATCTTCACCAAGCTGAAACTCACATTTGCGGGCCCCGAACGAAAACGACGAAGAAGACAAAAACGATCAGCGAAATATCTACTTTCCAAAAAGTATATTTTCCCTAATTTCTGGAATTTTCGAAATTCATGGACAGATTTAGTGTGAAAGGTCAGTTTTGCCCTTTTTCTCGAAAAACGCATTTTCTGATCATCAAATCAAAATGGTCAAAACATGAAAGTTGTTAAACTTCATAAAATGAGTCAAAATACACCAAATTCATAATTTTTAGAAATCCGAAGTAATTTCTCATAAAAATACACATCATATAAACCGGGTCAAACCAAAGTCAACGGTCTACAAAATCTCAAAGACTATGGAAAAATCTAGTCAAACTCAAAAACAAGATCAAACTAAATCAAATCTCACTTAACAAGTTAAACCACGATTAAAACAATGCTAAACAGAGGGATTGGGAGTCGGGGTCTCACATCCTCCCCCCCTTAGAACCCATTTGGTCCTCCAAATGGTCTAAACCACATCAAAATCAAAACCCCCAAAAGACAAACGAAAAACACTGACACCCTACGCTAGACCTCGGCAACTGAGATACTCTCTGATCAAACCCGACGTTGAGATGCACGGTCAACCACATCCTGATTCGGTTGAAGGCTTCACACTGTTGCACATATCTGTTCAGGACACACTCCTCTGACCAAACTAGAGTTCAATAATCCTTCTAATCATCCTTGGTTTCATCTGTTGCTCCTGCACTGGATCATTTCTTTTACTTATCTCGGCAGTCACTGTCGGTCTATGAAACTGCAAATTCTGCCTCTTTCTATCACTTTGGAATTATGTGCCTTAAGTCCTTCAAAGCTGTACACGGTGCTCCCGATGCTTGCATGAAGGTGTGATCGTAGACATGTTTTCACTGAAAAATCTTCATCCCGAAAAATTCTGGAATTCATATGTTTGCTCTACTGTGTTCCTCAAATGCATCATCAGCTTCTGGCCTCCAATTATATTGTCAATCCTTCTTCTTTCTGAAATCACAAACTCCAAATTCTATAGGTCTCCTGTCACTGACTTGGTCTGCTACAACCCAGATGTCAAACTGCCATAACCTGCTGAGCTGTTCTGTGTCAAAACTTCGCATGGCTTGCCTCTTCAGATTTCACTCTTCAAATCTCCTACCCTTGACATGTAAAGTCAACCTTGAAAATCCAATCTGTGTTCACAACTCCATAATCCAAATCTTTCTGTGCTGTACTCAGAATTCTTGCCTATATCTGATTCCATCTGCTTGTTGTTCTTGATCTCTTACCTGATACTGTGTTATCAACAAAATAGATCTGCCTAGCTGGCATCAATCCCTGAAGAACGGAAACTTTCAATTCAAGTCTTGAATGATGTCTACTCTCTCATAGATCCAACTTTGTTTCCAACTGAACCAATACATGTCCTGACATCTATCAACCCTTCAATTCTTACACTTCCAAGCTCCAATCATAAGCCAATACCACTCACTCCAATCAATGCAAAACAAATCTTAAAATTTTAAACATAGGGACTAAAATAATTACTTAGTTAAATCTCATCATTTTAAAACATAGTAGAAGCTGAACTCCCAAATTATCAAATAAAACTTAATAAAGAGAGTTTATCAAAGTTTGAACATGAAACAACATTATTCGTTTTGAAATTCATGTTTTCGTAGCCCAACAAATCCTTGAAATACTCAACAATCTTAAATTAGGATTTTCAAAAATAAATCAAATTCATGTAGTATAACCATACATTAAATTTTATTGAAATCCATTTCCAACCAAACATATACAGAATCTGGAAATCATTAAGGTTTGGAAAAGTAGGTATCAATATTTAAGAGAATTACAACAAGAGCAAAATTTCAAGATCATTGTGTAACAATGTCCTAAGAAGATTAAATAAAAATTCGAAACACAATCCTTATGAAAACAAAATCATGTGACTCCTGGAAAGGGTATGATAATATAATTTATAATTCAAAATAAGCCTTAAAGAAGGTACATAAATCCATTGTTTAAACACTACACGGATAAATCATAAACATTAAGGAAAACATAACAAGGATGAAAACAGCACGAAAATCACTCTTACCAAGAAAAGGAACAACACCAAAACTGAAGTATACTCTTGTACCTGCATGTTGTCCAATCCAATACCCTGTAAGTCGGTGAAATTCCCAACATTTCCACTGTTGCCGAAAGTTATCTTGACCACAACGAACCATCCACTTGGCATTACTGCTGAATCAAATACACCAGCTAAGCCGCAAGTTATAGAAATTCTCAACCAAATCCATGACAAGGCTCATTGAATTCGGGAAATCCCTGAGTTTCTTGTACTAACTTCCAACCTTACTAACTAAGGATCACTTCTCCCTTCATAGAATCAATAACTGATATACTTCTTGCAGGCCTTCATCTTGGAAAGATGGTCTGAGTTCACCCAATAATCCACATTTACTTACCTTGGTATGCTCCATGATGATCTTCAATTAGCTGAAAGGGGATCTTCAACTACTGCTCGAGTCCAACTCTGACGGGCAAACGCACATGTCTTCTCTTATTAACCACAATGAAGATGCTGAAGGCTGAAAGTTTGTGGATGTTCTCCGAAAACAACATACTAAGTCCAGAGGGTTCTCAGTCTCCGACACAAACATAGACAAAAGACACCAAACAAGAGTATGGAGACTTTAAATTCTCCACCACTGAAGAGGAAATTCGGTCATCCAAATCTCCTAACAACAGAACTAAATGAAAAGATAGCAACATCTCCCGAACTGAAAGAAAAGCCGACTCAAATCCAAAGAAACAATGACACGAGAAAACAAATCGACACAATCTAACGAGTCCTCACCACACGTCTTAATGTCTCTAGAGTGTTTTATTTCCTAGAAACTAACCAGCTCTGATACCAAACCTGTCACACCCCGAAACCGGGCCCTGCAGTGATCCGACCTCGGGGTGCGAAATTTTGGGATAAATTTGAAACTTTTGTTATGTTTCCCAAGATCCGCGTGAATGAGGATAATCAAATCTCATCACAATCAGAGTATATTTTCGCGGAAGCTAATCATGGTGTTACGACCCGGAATCCGTGGCCATCGGGTTCCATGTCGCACGCAACCAATATCACAAAGCCATCAAATAGGCAGACTGGCATAAGTAATAAATCACAACACACTGAGCTGGTAGTAACAAATCTATTATTTCCCATATTCAAATTTCAATTAACAAGTGTCTTAATTACAACCCAAATAAAAAGGCTAACAAGCCATACAAATATAACCAACTAAACAGAACTACTACCCCAACATTTTGGTACGAACTCTAGGTGCCAAACTTGACATCTAGATGATATCAACGGGCAGCCTCTCACGTCAGACTGGCGGTCCCACCGCCTCCTCTGATCAAACACCTACAAACAGAAAAGAAGAGACTGGCACCAAACAAACAGGGTCAGACACGACGGTCTGGCAAGTAAATAAACAAGTAATATGAACAAAAGGAACATACATAAAACCAGACGAAATCATCGTAAAACCGAATAAAGAGTCTAAACAATAATAACCATAAATCACGATAAAACGATCGAAAGACCGAACATAAATATCAAGACAAATAAACGAACAGTCTCTGAAGCATAAATATCTCGAAAAGATAACAGCCTAAGCAGAACCTTTAATAATTGGAAATACATTTAAAACTGAATAGTAGCGACAATAGGATAAATGATCGATATCGTAACCATTAACCAAATCAAAGCATAAAGAGTATAACCCGCAAGAATCATAAAATAAAGTAATATGCAGATAAAACCTTGGCGACCACAAATAGCTAAATCCTCCTATTACCGAAGTAATAAGAGCAGACAGAAACGTAGCCACTGAACGTGGTACTAGAAATAGGATCAGAACCGTAGCCATACAAATGGGACCGGCAGATCAATAATCAGAACCGTAGCCATACAAATGGGACCGGCAGATAAAACCGTTGCCATGGTCGGTACAGACAGAATCCAAGCTGCAGCTGGCGGACAAATTAAAGATCCCAAGCCGGGTGATCAGCCCGACAAGGTGACCTAAGCCTAGTGGTGCCTTTAGTTTTCAAAACTCGAACCGATACGAATCAAACCATAATACTAATCCCTTTGGCTCAGGGGCTCACACCACATAGCTCTGGCCCCGTCTTGCCTCGAGGTTTTATTTTTGAAATCATAGCCTCTTTGGCTCATGGGCTCGCACTACAAAGCTCTGGCCCCGTCTTGCCTCGAGGTTTTTATTTTTAAATACTAGTCTTAACAAGATAATAGTCTCATCAAATAAATCCCGAATGTGACGAACATACTCCAATCTCTTTTCAAATCGAATCGGAGAAAACATACGAATTTCGATGGTGAACCGTTCAAATATACATCAAAGTGATTTGTATAAAATCATACGGTCAATCCTTTCGAACATGGAAAACCCCATGATTTTATAACAAATCACCGATGCAATTTAAAATAGTTTACCAAAGGATACAAATACAAATACAAATACATTCTCTAACTTGAAATGGAATGGAATTATGTAGAATGACTTAATGACTTACCAAGGAACCATCTCAATGCACAACTACCCTTTAAACATTGATCATTAAGGAGTGAGTTTGATGCCAATGAAAATCCCCAACATTTAAATGATAAAGTGCGCATTGAGACTCAAACGATTCCCGGATAATTTTACATACGTTCATTCTCTCATTGGTCCCATTCCCATTTCACAAATTCCAAGCATCACAAGTAAATCCAAACTCTTTAAAACAGGACCATAGTTGGCCTTAAACCGAGTCCAAAACAATCTACTCATTTAGTCCAAAACAGTCCTTTAAACATAGCCCAAACAGTCCTTGAAAACAGCCCATAACTAACCTTGAACAGGCCCATAAAAACAGGTCTTAAAATGGTTTAAAAGCTGGCCTTGAACAGGCCCAATATCAGGTTTTAAAACAGCCCAAAGCTAACCTTGAATGGCCCACAAACAGATTTTAAATCAGCCCCAAAACTAACCTGAACTAGGCCCACAAAACAAACTTTAAATCAGCTCAAAACCAACCTGAACCAGGCCCACAAAATAGACTTTAAATCAGCCCAAACTCAGGCCCTAAAATGACCCAACATCAGGTCTTGAAATAGCCCAAAAATCAGGTCTTAAAAACAGCCCAAGCAAGCCTTGAAACAGGCCCAAACAATCCACCAAACAGCCCACAGAATGAGCCCGGACAGTCCTGGGCTCGCTCGAGCGACCCAGGGTCCGCTCGAGCCAAGCCCAGGCAGAACCTGGTCCGCTCGAGCGGCCCACTGGGTCGCTCGAGCGGACTGGGCCCTGTCCCAGTCCGGGCTGAGTGCAGTGATGCACTCCTTTGAGCATTTTTTCTGAATCTTTTCCCCCTCTTTCTCCCATACTCATTTTCACATTAACTTGGGCCCTTTCATGACCTCCACTAATCATCAAATTACCATTCCTAAATCATTCTAATTAGCCAAGCTCAACACTTTTAAGTCAAAGCCTTCTTCCCTCCATTCTTTGAACATCAACTCTTAACACAAGAAAGCAAAATTTTCAAATTAACTGAAGTGAAACCAAAGCTCTAATACATTATAAGGCAATGGCATAAGAGGAGATCAACAAAACATTGCTTCATTTATTCAAAGTAAAACCATGAACCATGAAAAATTAAAACAAAATAAGCAAAAGCCATGAAATGAAACTAAATGAGATGAATCATCATATTAATTGAAAATTTCACTTGCCTCAAGCCACAATGCAAGCTAAGATGCTCTTCAAACCATGCTCTAGGGTCTCAAGCTTCCAAAATCACAAAACCCCCAAAATAGCTCAAAAGAAACCCTAGAAAATCAATCCATTGTAAATCTCCATGAAAACCCATTGCATATGGGATTAAAACACTCGAAATGGAGAGGAAAACAAGAATCTCAAGAAAAGAAAACCATTGCTAACCTTGAGAAATCCAAACAAAGAAGAAGAGCTTAGATGAGAGCCTTGCTCTAGCCCAAAAATCTTGAAAATAGGGTCTTTGGAAAGCTTGGAGAGGGAGGAAGACCCTTAGGAGATCAATCCTCCAAGAGATTCTCAAGGGATGAGAGTTTCAGAAGGGAGAGAAAGTTGCTGGAGGAGAGGGAGAGAGCTCTTGCTCCAAACCGTGCAAGACAAGAGAATGAAGGAGAAGAAGAAAGCTCTCCCTCTTATAAGATGGGTTTGTGGGCCCCGATCTTCACCAAGCTGAAACTCACATTTGCGGGCCCCGAATCGAAAACGACGAAGAAGACAAAAACGATCAGCGAAATTTCTACTTTCCAAAAAGTATATTTTCCCTAATTTCTGGAATTTTCGAAATTCATGGACAGATTTAGTGTGAAAGGTCAGTTTTGCCCTTTTTCTCGAAAAACGCATTTTCTGATCATCAAATCAAAATGGTCAAAACATGAAAGTTGTTAAACTTCATAAAATGAGTCAAAATACATCAAATTCTTAATTTTTAGAAATCCGAAGTAATTTCTCATAAAAATACACATCATATAAACCGGGTCAAACCAAAGTCAACGGTCTACAAAATCTCAAAGACTATGGAAAAATCTAGTCAAACTCAAAAACAAGATCAAACTAAATCAAATCTCACTTAACAAGTTAAACCACGATTAAAACAATGCTAAACAGAGGGATTGGGGGTCGGGGTCTCACAGGTCCGTCCAAGGAAATGGATTAATGACTGTAATAAAGCTAGTCAATTAATCGCATTAAGTGGTCGCCGAGCATCTGAAGAGTCACGGGCCGTGCCGCGTCTTTTGGGATTCTTCTGGTGATGATCATAGATGGATCTTCATGTAGATCGACATCAGATGACCATGTAATTTCAGGTGTTTGTTGCCAACAGCGGGTCGGTGCCATCTGTCTTGTCGATTTCTCGATCGGTCGGGTAGAAAGCACACTTTTTTTGGTTGACCGGGTGGCGATCAATATTGTTTTTAATACTCTTGATGATTGACCCGTGTTTTGGACGGATGTCAGAGGATTTGGTGTCTCAAAAGTATAAATTTTGGAAAGTACCAGAGGCTGGGCGCTTCGAATCGCGAAAAACGGCGAAAAAAACGGGGTTTCCGGGGGCTTCCCGGCGACCCCGGGCTCCAGGGTCGCAGGGACCCTGGGGGGGTTTTCCCCCCTTTGTGTCCCGTTTTGTGTCCGTTTTTGCTGTTTTTTTATTCTTTTTTCTTCTGTATTTTTCCTTGACATTTTGACCATTCATTGGCCTGATTTCCCTGTAGGAAACCTGATGAGAATCCTTGCATTTTATTTTGCAAAGTTTCCAATTTCCTGAGAAAGCCGAAGACTTTGTCGCGCAGAGTTGTCGATTTTCCGTCAGAAGCTGAAACTGGGTCAAACGATGTGGGAATGACCTGAAATTTTGTGTGAAGCCTCCTGAGCAATAAATAAGACCAACCATAGGCTTTTGTTTGAGTTTTGAAGCCTTTTGGGGTCCTATCACTAGTAGACTCGCTTTTGTCGCGATGAAGATGTCGCGGTTTGATGTGCGGTCAACCGATGTCCGATTGACTTGAAATTTGACAGGGAACCTATTGGAGTCATTTTAAGATGATCCATAGGCTCTGTCTTGGAAACCATGGTCTTGGAGAGCTTCGCCGCCGAGAGGCCTGATTTGGCTTCCGAGCGTCAAACTATGGTCAAATGTTTGTCGAAATGACCTGAAATTTGACGTGTAGCCCTTTATAAGCATTTTGAAGCCGTTCATGTGCTCTATCTGATGAGTAATGGCCTCGGTGGTTCTCGCCGCCGAGAGGCTTGATTTAGCTGTTCGAGGGTTGATGTAGGGTCAAACGTTGTCGGTTTGACTCGGAACTTGACGTGGAGCCTTTTGGAAGTATTTTGAGACCATCCATCGGCTCTGATCGAAGATTTGGTGTCTCCGATGCTTTTGCCGCCGAGAGCTCCTTTTCGGCTGTCGGAGAAGCGAAGTTAGGCCAAATGATTTTGAAATGGCCCGAAACTTCTTGTGTACTCCTTTTTTGGCTGTCTTAAAGAATCTTGCAGTTTTTGTTTGATTCTGACAAGATTTGATTTTTTGGAAGTAGCATTGCCTATTTATGGCAGGTTGCGACTTCATGTAGCTCTTTGGATCTTGAAGAGGCAAAGTGACATTTTTGGTGTCAACAAATTTTGGGTGTTTTTATTACATGGGTTTGTTCATTTTCTGGTTTTTTGTTCTTCTTTTATGGTTTTCTGAAATGGAGGTTTTGTAGTTTCTTTCTATTCTTCATTTTGATTCTTTGTGGTTGTGCCCTCCGGATCTTAGGTACGAATTTGGGGTGTTTTTATTACATGGGTTTATTCATTTTATGCTTTTTTGTTCTTCTTTTATGGTTTTCTGAAATGGAGGTTTTGTAGTTTCTTTCTATTCTTCATCTTAATTCTTTGTGGTTGTGGAGAAAGATTTGCTCTCTGTGTCAGTAGAAGCTGCCAGCCTGCCACGTTATGGGATTGGGTTTCCCATAATCCCATTTAGGCATTTACAGTACCTCTGTAACTCTGTTCATCACTTCATTGTGAGCTGAAAATGAAAATGTTGACACCAAAAATGTCACTTTGCCTCTTCAAGATCCAAAGAGCTACATGAAGTCGCAACCTGCCATAAGCAATGCTGCTTCCAAAAATCAAATCTTGCCAGAATCAAACAAAAACTGCAAGATTCTTCCAGACAGCCAAAAGAGGAGTACACAAGAAGTTTCAGGCCATTTTCAAAATCATTTGGCCTAACTTCGCTTCTCCGACAGCCAAATCAGGCCTCTCGGCGGCAAAGCTCTCCGGGACCATGGTTTCAAAGATAGAGCCTATTGATCATCTTAAAATGACTCCAATAGGTTCCCTGTCAAATTTCAAGTCAATCGGACATCGGTTGACCGCACATCAAACCGCGACATCTTCATCGCGATAAAAAGCAAGTCTACAGGTGATAGGACCCCAAACGGCTTCAAAACTCAAACAAAAGCCTATGGTTGGTCTTATTTATTGCTCAGGAGGCTTCACACCAAATTTCAGGTCATTCCGACATCGTTTGACCCAGTTTCAGCTTCTGACGGAAAATCGGCAGCTCTGCGCGACAAAGTCTTCGGCTTTCTCAGGAAATTGGAAACTTTGCAAAATAAAATGCAAGGATTCTCATCAGGTTTCCTACAAAGAAATCAGGCCAATAAATGGTCAAAATGTCAAGGAAAAGTACAGAAGAAAAAAGAATCAGAAAAAAGCAAAAACGGACGCAAAACGGGACACGAAAGGGGGAAAACCCCCCCAGGGTCGCAGACCCCTGCGACCCTGGGCCAGGGTCGCAGGGCCAGGGTCGCAGGCCCCTGCGACCCTGGGCCAGGGTCGCCGGCGACCATGGACCCCGGGGTCGCCGGGAAAGCCCCGGAAACCCCGGTTTTCGCCGTTTTTTTCGCGATTCGAAGGGCCCAGCCTCTGGTACTTTCCAAAATTCATGCTTTTGAGACACCAAGTCCTCTGATATCCGTCCAAAACACGGGTAAATCATCAAGAGTATCGAAGACAGTATTGATCGCCACCCGGTCAACCAAAAAAAAGTGTGCTTTCCACCCGACCGATCGAGAAATCGACAGGACAGATGGCACCGACCCGCTGTTGGCGACAAACACCTGAAATTACATGATCATCTGATGTCGATCTACATGAAGATCCATCGATGATCATCGACAGAAGAATCCCAAAAAGACGTGGCACGGCCCGCGACTCTTCAGCTGCTCGGCGACCACTTAATGCGATTAATTGACTAGCTTTATTACAGTCATTAATCCATTTCTTTGGACGGCCCAATCAGAAGCAAGCATTCGGGAGTTACAAGTCAAGAGATTCATGGCATTTAACCCATGAAACTCCTCCCATCATGGCGATTAAAGGCGATTAAATGCCCTCAATCTCCTCCGGCCAATCAGAAGCCAAGAAAAAGGAGTTACAAAATAAACAATTCAATTTTGTAACTCCTCCCATTATGCGGCTTAATGACATTAAAAGCCCATAAACCCACCTAAAAGGCTACCTAAAAGCCTATAAATAGGAGGGCTCTCCAAGAAGAAAGAACACACAGATAATCAACAGACAGCAGACAGAAAATCCAGAGAAAGGAAAAAAGAGAGAAAACTCTGCGGAAGTTCTACACCGGGCCACCGCAACAAGGTGACAAAAGTCCCTTGGGGGGTACCCCCCCAAGGTCCTTGCCTTCTCCTCCTGCCTCCAATGGCTTAGATGTGGCTTTTTCAGCCCGTCTACTCGGCTTTTTATTGGATATAAGACCTCCTTTTGGTCTTTGTCCTCTAAAAACCCGAGGGTATAGCCAAGCCAAACGAATCAAATAACATCCTCTGTTCTCATCTGCATGGATGATGGCGAGCCCACATATGGCTTGCGACCGTCAATCTAAACGAGTCCCCCACAATCTCCTGAGAAGTTAGATCCTCCTTTCTTGCTTTCATTGTAGTTTGTATTTTTTTTAAAAGAGACCACAATCACAACTCTTGTCTTTCATTATGATAAGAATTGTAAATCGGCCTATAAACGCCAAAAATCGGCTATAAACGCCAAAATCGGCTATAAATGCCAAAAAAAATCGCCTTTCACGGCAAAATCAAGAAAATGTCTCTTTTCTTAAATATATGTGCAATGGAAACTTGAAAGAAGTTGATTTCCTTTTACTTGCGAAGGTTGATCTCCGGATCACCACTTGCAATTCCAAGTAAAATAGAAAATCTGGCACACCCACAAAAAAAGAAATGTTGATGCACGCCCCTGCCCCCTGGTTACGAAAGGGTCGGACCCGACGGACTCTCACGTCCGCCGACCTCGGTAGAACCAAGCAGGAGCGCGGTCCATCAAGCTGGCATCACCCGGTGGGACTCGTTTATTTGAGAACACGATGCTAGAAATGAAATATTTGCATATCATATATTTTGCTCTATGCTTATATTTCTTTTCTCGATTCCTTGGCTACTTTATAATTGGTGGCCTATGTTGAATTCCGCATCTAAAAAAAATGAGATGAGATTTTTTGGAAATTTCTAATTCTTTGAATTTATTTCCACTTTTTCTCTTTTCAAAAAAAAAAATTATTTTAAAAAAACAAAAAAAATCAGATTTGTCATTTTTGGATTCAAAATTGAGAAACCTTGATCGTTCCTATCGTTCATCGCGCTTGCAGAAATGTTGAGCCTGTTCGACTAAGGTTTTGGGCCATGGTTTCTCTTCGATGAGTTCATTAAAAATAAAAAATATATATATATATATATAAAATTTTAGATTTCTCAATTTGGATTCAAAATTGAGAAACCTTGATCCGTTCCTATCGTTCATCGCGCTTGCAGAAATGTTGAGCCTGTTCGACTAAGGTTTTGGGCCATGGTTTCTCTTCGATGAGTTCATTAAAAATCAAAAAAATATATATATATATATAAAAAAAATTTTAGATTTCTCAATTTGGATTCAAAATTGAGAAACCTTGATCCGTTCCTATCGTTCATCGCGCTTGCAGAAATGTTGAGCCTGTTCGACTAAGGTTTTGGGCCATGGTTTCTCTTCGATGAATTCATAAAAATAAAATAAAAAATATATATATATAAAAAAAAAAAAAAAAAAGACATAGACCACTAAGGTTAAACCAACTGTGTTCTTTGATCATGGTTGATTCAAAGAAAAGCCTTGTCCAGAGTGTGGAGACAGCTTGACTGTTCTAGGCAAGGGTCCTCCAAACGGGTTCATTAAGTAATCCTACCCTTACCTGGGGGCAATTCTATCAATCAAGATTTCATAAGACCGGGTTAGGAGGCCTATGTGTACTCTCTCGTCTTTTAAATAAAAAAAAATAAATTAAAAAAAAATATAAAAATTTTAAAATAAAAAATAAAAAATAAAAATTTTTCAAAAAAAAAAATCTTAAAAAAAAATAATAAAAAATAAATAAAAAAAATAAAAAAAAAAGATTTAAAAAAAAAAAAATCTTCAAAAAAAAAAAAAAACTTCCGTCATTTTGGGTTTAGATTGGAGAAATCTTGGTCTTCTTCTTTCTGAGCACTGGCGCTCGCGGAAATCGCTGAGCCCGTGTTCAGATTGGAGTACCTTTTGCTCTCTTTGATGAACCCGATATTGGCCTTTCAAAAAAAAAACTCGTCATTTTTAGATTCAGATCCGAGAAATCATGGTTCATTTCTTTCTGAGCACTGGCGCTCGCGGAAATCGCTGAGCCCGTGTTTAGATTGGAATACCATCTGCTCTCTTTGATGAATCCAATCTTGATCTTTCAAAATAGAGAATCTCATCTCATTCATAGATGCGGTCTCAAAACATTTGTGTCTAGCGGTACTAGTACGCCCTTTCAGGGTCTACTGTATTGCGACCGGCACATCTGTAACTCCAACTTTATATTCTTCTTACCTCGAGCAAGCTCTGCTTCTCGATAAGTCGAATTTAAGTTCACAATTGCTTCTAGCAGTAACTGGGATGCCCATTCCGGGCTTACCATACCTGCGATCAGAAGAATTGTACCTTCTATGGCATTTTGCCTTCCTCATATTGCTTGGGTCATCTACCTCGAGCAATTTGAAAAGACGAAACCATAGAACTTCCCATTTATGATCATTATATTCTTGTGATTACTAATGGATGGGGTCTTGTTTCAGAAATTTTCGAAAAAACTAACAATGGAGCTTCACTAACCATTACTTTCGATGAAAGCAAAGCACCAACTCATGCTTCAAACAGAAGCAAACCACGCGCACCTACAAGCGCCCCATCAGCTGCCGAAGTGTCAACTCCCTCGGCAACTCCGTAAACTCCGGGTCGACCTCGACTCCCCGGACTATCGTCTCGGACGCTGGGACCATTCCACTTCCTGAGGAATAAACTGCTCCTCCAAGAAGCAGAAACTCGCCTCTCAACGTGTCACTACCGTGACACCAAAGACGAGCACTAGAAGGCCTGAAGCCCGTGGCAGTCCCACGAAGCCTCAGCCTGCAAACAACCATGGTCTACCCCAAGACTTGGTCCCCAAGACCTTCACCAAAACAAAGAAGGTCCCAAACATCAACTAAGCCAGCATTCCTGGCCCCACTCAAGGAGAACCAGTTCTATCCTCTTGCTCTATGAAAGAGGAGAGACCCATCTCCAACCTGACTCCCAAGTCATCCCAGCATGAGCCGGCTTGTTCCTACAAGCCCAAAATCAAGTCATGCATCACAAGGGCCTCCACAAGCATCTGCTAAGGCCTACAAATCTGCAGTTCGACCCTTCATCTCTACAGGGGCCGAACTTCACAAATTCAAAAGCTTCGCTGCAACGGCGAAGGACAGGGTTCGCATCCTGTCCTTGCCCAGCTACAGAGAAGACAGGCTCGGCTGCTGCGCCCGAGGGAGCACATCCTTCATCGTCAAAGCCCAGTCAGAGCTGACCGAAGCTCAAATTGCTCGTCGTATACGCCGCCGCGCGTCGTATAGACAAAGAGACTAGAAGAAGCAAAGGACCCAGCCTCCTACACTTCAAGTCTCTCCCAAATGGGTCGAAAAAGAAAGAACCCAACCAAGTTGCTGCCGTCCATATGGTTGGAAAAACCAGAAGGCGCCAAAAATCAGCAACAAAAATCCATGTCCGACGTCCAATGACCCGCAGCGTCTCCAGGACAAGAAGACATTCAGAAGAATCCCCTGCTCCTTCAAGCAAAGGACAGCAGAGTGATCCTTCCTCAAGCTCTTCTTCAAAAGGAATGAGCCCCAGCTCAGTCACCAGGACAGTTTCTTCGTTCGAATCACGAAGGATGAATGTCTTGGCTATAAATTCTGAGCCACCACCCCCGCAATCCACCTCCAGAAGATGCGATCACCCGCATCCAGCAGTTGGAACAGGGCCAGCAGAGAATTGAAACTCTGATGGAAAACCTTCTCCTCGCCTTCCAAAATCAGGCGAACAATGAACCTCCTCCGAATCATCAAGACGACGAGGTTAATAGAGAAGAAAATGAGTCACGCGCCCTTACCAAAAAGGACGTAGACGGTATCCTCGCCAAAGCAAAAGAAGAGGATATACTCAAGAGCATGGGATCAAGCCACCATATCCCTTATGGATGGACTCGGGTCCCGTTCCCACCAAATTCAAGCATCCTACTCTCCAAACATATACGGGGAAAGGATCAGCCAGACAGCACGTCATCCACTTCAAGATCCTGACGGGAGCTATAGCGGATCAAGATGCACTCAAGATCCGCCTCTTTGCAAGTACCCTAAAAGGTACGGCCTTCGATTGGTACTCCACTCTGCCGGAGGACTCAATCCAAAACTGGGCCATGCTAGAGACACGCTTCCTGACTCACTTCAAAGGTGAGGATCACCCCGCTAACTATGGCTCAGCTGTGCAGCCTAAAACAGGGGGAGAATGAGTCAACATATGACTTCATTCACAAGTGGAAAGCAATGGCATACAAATGCTCTGATGTATTGCCACAAGCGTCGCTAGTCGACATCTGCCGAAACAACATGAGAGCCAGAATCCGCTCCATGATCATCGGCAACAAATCAAAAACCTGGGAGAACTCCTAGAAGCTTCCATGGAAGCTGAATGACGGTGATTAAAGACCTCAACAGTCAGAAATCATCAAAGAAAGAGCCAACCGCCATTGCAACCTCTAAACCAAAGAAAAAAGAGGTCCTCAATGTGCAGACCAAGCCAGCTCCTCAGCCACCAAAGAAAGCTGAAAACAAAGCTGCTGGTAAGGAGACCTGAACTCTCAGACGCCTTCAAAGAACGAGTAGAGAAGAAATACCCGTTTGATGAAGATGTTGATGAAATCTTCGGGGGCTCTTGTGGCAAACGGCAAGCTCACCTTGCCTGAACCAAAAAGACCGGGTGATGTTGGCAAAACCAACGATCCTCGGTACTGTCCATACCACCAGATGATCTCGCATCCTCTCAATCAATGCTTCGTTGTGAGAGAGAAATAAATGAGATGTGGAAAAACGGAGTCATCACCTTTGACAAAAACTATGGGTCTGCCTCCGTCAACATGGTGACATGTGGACAAACATCAAGATCACCGAAGAAGAAGATCACTACTTCCTTCAAGGTGATAAACTCAATCGAAGCGTCCGAGAAACTGGTTCCTTACCCGACACCAGACGGACCAACCGATATGGGTACATCCCGATCTCCTGGAAGATGAAAATTGGGAGGTCGTGAAAACAAAGCCTACAGCTCAACAGCGAAGGCAGGCTAGGAAACATCTCCTCAAGCTCAAACGGCAAGAGAGAAGACCCAGCCAAAACTAGAGGTCAAAGAAAAGGCAGAGGCTTCCTCTACCGCTTCACTGGAGGTAACAAAAACATCCCTTCCAGAGACTTCAAAGGGGGTAAGGAAATTCACTCTCAGTGATTTCATGCCACCTCAGTTCAAAGAAGCCATGCAGGAGACATCATACTCTTGCAATTCAGTAGTTGGATTCTCCATTGATGGATACGAATCCAGCGACACCGATGATGGATTCGAACCCAACTACACAGATGAGTGGGAGGAATCCCTTGAAACAGGAGAATATCTCTCCGATGAAGAATGGGTTCCTGAGTCCTCATCTTATGCCAGTAATCTGGTATAACCCCCTACAGCCACAAGGATCCTGGTCTGATGATGAAGAAGACCAAGAAGCTGTACAAGAAAATGCTGGCTAACCCAGCACCTCTCATTACTCCAGTGGAAATCAACAATGTTGAGCCACAAAGAGATGATGAAGAAGAAGATCCGGCTCCATACCTGATCTTGAAGAATATTGCAAGGATCTTGCAGCGACTCGCTCTAGAACAAGAGCAAGAACGCGTCAACGAGCCGCCTCGCAATCCAGAGCCTGAAGTCCCTGAAGACCACCAGGTACATCCTCCCTTAACTCCTGAAAATGGAGAAAATTGCTGGATAGACGATCCTCTCACATCCGAGGATGAGTCTGACTCCGATCAGGCAACGTCTCCCGTCAGAGCTTCCTGTAATGTGATAATTCGGGATTATAGCTCTTCCGAAGCATCGTCTGATGAGAGCACTTACACTCCGACGACGCCTAGCAATATATCTTCTGAGCCACCTCGTCTCACGTGACTTTCACTGAGATGACACCCTCTCAGGTTTCTTCTCCTGAGACTGTGACTTCAAAGTTCACACCCTTCCTGACTG